>CANXYI010089250.1:0-13967 GCA_948208565.1 Hura crepitans
ATGCATTAAGTAAAAATGTGCTAAAAATGCTTACTGAGCAACTAATCATGTCATTCAAGGAATGATATGAACTAAAAGATTAATCCTATTTCCAGATCCAATCATGCTAGAAATATAAGACCATTGGGAACACATCAAGAATTCAAATGTAAATATAGCAAATGCTACCTAACATTTAGGGGAAAATAATATTTAGGGTAGACTCAAGTAGCAAATTGCATCCTCTCCCTTTTCATCATAGGACCAAAAATTAGATTCCTTTTAAAAAATGTAACTTTGAAAAAAATAAGAGGGTAAGTAAGCAAATCAAAAGAAAAGTATTCAGAAAAAGAAGAACTAAAAAAATCCAGTCTTATACAGCTAAATCACACGTAGTCATAAACATTTACAAAAAAAGCAATATAGAACAACAAATAAGTAGGATATTTAAATAAATGATTTAGTAGGAGGGGTTATAAGTATCTATCTTATTAGTTTAACAAGCCATTAAAAGCCACAAACAAACATGCACATTAAAGACCTAAGCACTCTACCAACATGCATCTCAATTTCATAAGCCAAAATAAGAAAAAAATTAAGAGTGTAGTGACTTAGCTTAATAGATCAAGCCTTTCTCAGAAAATCTCTGAGCATCACCATCTATCATTTACCCACTTACACCCATGCTTCAATCATCCATCTTCAATTTAGCTTGTTCCATCCATATATCTCTAAAAATTGCCCTCATAAAGAGTGGAAAAAGAAATGTTATTCAGATTCAATAAACTAAAAAAAAAGGTAAAACATGGAGCCAAAATTTCCCTAAACTATAGCAATTGAATAAAATTTACAAATAAAGGAAATCATACTATAATGATGGAATAAAGTAATGCGTAACAGGTAGTAATAGTCTTTAATAAAGTATAGGAAGCAGTAAGTCGAATACATAAAAAAAATGAAATGGTTTTTGATATTAGAAGTAATAGCTACATAAGGAAATTTCATTTTAAGACTATCCAGCATTTCAAAAATTTTAATATGCTATAAATATACGGTCTTTATAAAAGGCCATTATTTGATTGAAAATCAATAAGCACACATAGTCTATTATATCGCACTATATTGCATTCACTCAATAGGTCAAAGAAAAGTGTAGCCATTCTTAGATCTTGCATAAACACTACAAATCATAACCAAATACAAGAAACATATGAAATAAAATATACATTTTTGTCCCTATATATTTTTCAAAATTTTCTTTTTTAGGTCAAATCAATCTAAAACAAAGATTAAAAATTTTAAATTTTACCATTACAAATTTCAAATCAAAGAGCAGTCTTATCTCATTCCTAAAGCAATAATCAATTATTTAAACACCCCTTAAAATTAATTAATGAAACTAGAATACAACTAAAGTAAGGAAAAAGAAGACGTTGTTACTAGGATTCTTGCCTCTTCCTTTCTCTCTGCTTCATCCAAAAAATCTCTTCTTTAGCCTCTTTTCTACTCTCGCTCTCCTTCTCTCGTGTTTCCTGGTTAGAAACCCAAAGCAGAGCTGTAAAATGAGTGACCATTACGAACTAAAGAGCATGTATAGTTCCAACCGGCAGCACCATATCCTTGCCATAGATCTGAGTTTAAGGAGGGCTAGGTTAGTGAGAAGGTTTTGTTTTATAGAAAAGAGATAAAATTGGATGAGACAAAAATACATCTACTTGTAATGTATTGCTAAAAGAGGAGGAATTAGGGAGCTAACCTCAAAGCTGGAAAGGGCATAGGATGTAATCTTGCAGTGGTCAGCGTTGAGCATGATGCTGAAAGGAGTGAGTAATCTCACAACGAGCTGCACAGGACATGATGTAGGAGAAGTGAGTAGATCTCGTAGTAAGCAACACAGGACGTGATCCTTATAGTGGTAAGTGCAGAGCGCGACGCTGAAAGGAGTCTCATAGTGAGCAGCATAAGGCGTAATAGAAGAAGGAGCAAGCGAACCTCACAATAAGCAGCGTGGAATGGGATGCTGAGTGAGCCACCTCGCAGTGAGTAGTGTGAAAGCGCAATGCAGCAGTGAGCAAGCAAACTATGTAGGATGCAATCCTATAGAGATTAGCATGGAAGTACAATGTGGTAGCGAGTGAGCAAACAGTGCAAGGCACGATCCTGCAGAGATTAGTATGGAAGTGCGACATGGCAGGAAGCAAGCAAACAGCGTAGGACATGATCTTGTAGAGATCAGTGCGGAGCGCAACACGGCATAAGTGCATGGCTTCATAGCGAGTAGTGCAGGACATAGGCACTGAGATGTATGAGGCATTGCTTGTGTGGGTTGATTGTCTATGCCACAAGATTTTAGACAATCTTGCTAGTTACAGAAGCTCACCATTATGTGTGAGACAGAGTAATAAAAGGGATAAATGAATGAGATGAAAAAGGTCAAAAAGGAAGAGGGTGTATGCTTAACAGTAGAAGGAAATTAGGGAAAATTTTACCTTTATAGTGGTCCAAATTACCAGACATACCCTTAGGGTTAGTGTACATCTAGGCTTATGGTGGGGGGGCATTAGGTCATTTAACAAAAACCTAAATGATATAAACAAAATTTTAGTCTTTTAAGCTAAAAAAATAGACTTCTAAAATTAATATATCCATCACAAATTTCATTATTAATGAATAGTAGAAATTATTAATTTAAATAAGAATGAAGAAATTGAAAAATTATTAAGGTAGTAAGAATTAAAATTTTTTAGAGATATACAAGTTAATAGAAATAAAAATATACTTTAATGTTTAAGTAATTAAATCTTAGAGTAATCACACATATTTTTTAATTTCAATAACTTATAGGGCAATAAAATAACGGATACATGGTACTAATGTCGAAATATTAATGTAGATAAATCAATAACCCATTAAATAAACACAAATTAAAACACAAAGTATAACGACAATTGAAATGTGGAAGAAACAAATTAATAAATTAGGCAAATTATTTTTTGAAATAATTTATAGAAGTCAATTTAATATACAATTATGCCCTAAAAAAAGCATGCCATGGGATGCCTAACACCTTCCCTATGCCAGGATAGCTCTAAACCCAGCATACTGAACAGACTTATTCGGTGACTAGCTGCATGCTAATCAGCTAGTGGCGACTTTTCCTCTCATCCTTCCAGTCTTATCCTGAATAAAAACTCATTTAGCAAGATGAGGCATCGCGGGTCGAGTCGCGACAAAAATCATCTCATGTTAGTTGAAGGAATTATTCAACAAGGTGGTACCACTAGTAAAAGTGCTGTGGAGGCACCATAATATGGGAAAAATAACATTTGAAAGTGAAGAATAGATCAACGCCTAATGCCTACAACTTTTTGAACAAGGTAATTTTGAGATCAAAATTTTCTTTTAGAAAGGAAGGATTGTCACACCCCTACTTTTGGTATGGTTGTTCTTAATAATAGAATAGGAATTAGAAGAAAAAATGTTGAATGAAATAGATGTATAGATCAAGTAAAGTCATTTGCTATAAACAACAGAGTGAAAAATATGTAAAGGATATAGTAGTAATTGTTGAAAATGACCAAAGGCAAAATTAGAAAGTGTAATAAATGACCTACAAATAAGTTAAACATGTGGGAAAAGGGTGAAAAACAAAAGTGCAGAGTAAGAGGATCATGAAACAATGGAAAAGTATCGGTGAATATTGACATTAGGCTCTGAATAGTACTTTTTAGGGGTCATGTAAATTAATTAAATAGGATGAGAGGAAATATTATAAATTATTATTGGGTGAAGTTTGAAGTAAAATAAAGTCATTTAAGTGGTTAAAAATTTAATTAAAGTCCTTATAGTGGTGTCCCAAGAATAGTGACTTGATTTAATTTGAATCATAAAATATTTGATTTATGCTCAGAAAAATTCGAGAATACCATAACTTAATGGTCAAAAATTCTAAGTAAGCCAATGGTAATGGAATTAGAATTTTTCAACACCAAGAAGAAATTTAATGGAATTAATTTAGAATGTAAGGGTTTAATTAAATTAGCTCTTTTTAGTTTTTAATTACAATTTTCTTGGGACATAAGAATTAAGGATTTCCTAATTAATGGTGTAAAAATCTAATTTAACATACCAAAATCATGAAATTAATTTTTTAGGGGAAATATGGTGGGAAATTAATGTAAGCCATTGGATTAACTAAGTGGCTCACATTTAGCCCTTCATTTCCTAATATATAAGAGAGTTTTATTTAAAATAAAACACAAAAAAGCCATTTTCTCCACCTCTCTTGTCTTATGCCTCCTTCCACCATTTTTCACCATTCTTTTTCCTTTTTTGCTTCAACAAATTTGCTCTTTCTAAGCTGGATTTTCATGCCATCTTAGCCTCCATCACCTCTAAATCAATATTATAAGGAGAAAACTACTAAAACAAAGATAGTTTTGAAGTTTCAAAACTTAAGTGAATAGTGAAAAATTTATGGGTAAATGTTTTAATTTGAGGTTTCCTATTTTTTTAGGTTTCTATTAAATGCTAATTAGGTGTTCCTAAAGTTAGATTTGAATTTAGAGTAGTGTAGACTTTAATAGGAGTTTCTCTAACCCAAAATCTATTATGTTTGTAAAGAAAAGTGGTGATCTACAAGGGAAAGGCTTAAAGAGCATAAGTTGATCCCAATTAGAGAGTTAGTAAGCATATTCAATGTATTATATATTAATATGTTCAAATTCTTAATGTTCAAGTATGTGTGCATGTGTATGTTACATATATCATCTATATGGAAGCATGAATTATAGCTTGATTTATGTGTAAATGACATTAAATAAATGGGTAAAGCATGTTTAGAATAAGTAATGAATTAAAAAAGATTGATAAAGAATACCCCTAAGTATGTTCGAATGGTGTTACTTAGGTATATGTGTGAATTGAGGCTTGATTAGTAGTGTAATGTTCTTGAATGAATATTTAAAACATGTATAAATTATGTAGGAAAAAGAAAAGCATGAGAAAAGGCATTTTAAAATGTGGTCAAATGGTGTACTAGGTATGAGTGTGAGATATATGCATGATATAATATTGATAATGGTGCATGGAATGACTAAACATAGGAGGAAATGGTACTATGCTCAAAACAGAGGAGAATGGGGTTATAAACTATGTGGCCAAATGGATAAAAGTGGATGAGCATGAAAACAAGTAAGTATATTAAGAGTAAATATTATGAGTATTGACTTAATGGTAAGTAAATATATAAAAAAGAATTAATTAGGATGTAGATATCTAGTTACACTAATTTTGAATAAAATGGTATGTAGGATTGAAATAGTAAGAGATAGTAGTACACATTTAGGTAATATAGTATAATGCATTATATAAGATTATAAAAAATAAATAAGTAATGATAATGGTAATTTAAGTAAGTAAATTGATGTGACATTATGAAGATTTAATGAGATATACATAGAAGCGGTCTCTATTATACTTATGTAATAAAAAACTTGTATGCATGGGATTAAATAAGATTAAAAAAAAGCCCCTATGAGTTTGATAACACAGACTAGATAGGTTGATCGGTCAACTAGAGAGTTAGCAGCTACTAGGACACTACGGTGCCACACTATGCTAGTGCATCTGTAGTAAGGTCCAATAAGGCCACTAAACAAATTTAACTATATGTACGTTGTGCTATTGCAATAGTAATAAGGTCTAATATTGCACATTTTCCCATGACGATGTAGTAGCAATAAGGTCTAGTAGGGCCACTACATATTACTTATGCTAGTGTAGTAGTAGTAAGGTCTGGTAGGACCCCTGCACTATCATTTTATTTATGCTAGTACAATAACAGTAAGATCCAAGTGGACCACTGCACAATTATGCATACGGGTACAGCTATAGTAAGGTTCAAAATATAGGCCACTACATAGAGGCCCATAAGGTTAAGATCCATATATATATTATTAGTGTTTTATCTCTTAGCCATAGGTTGAATGAATAAATAAGACGAGTTAAAATCGATAGATAAAAAAAAGTGAAACATATATATAATAAATAACCACAAGGTAAGGTAAATAATATGTTAAGATATTAATTAATTTACCTATGTTTATATTCCTCCTTTGCATGACATGTATACTTTTGCTAGGCATTGTTTTTGGTTGTGCTATAATATTAATATATATTTTATTGGATACACCATAAAGCATTTTGCTCAGTACATCGTGTTTCAATGTATAAGTAGTAGATAATCAGCTCCATCTCAACCTCAAAGTAGTAGTGTAGCACATCAAGTTTGTTTTGCTAGGGTTTATAACTCACATTATACTATGTATTACCTAGATGGCACTTATATGTAAATGAGGGTTATGGGTCATAAACAATTATGTATTACATTTTACAAACTAAATGCCTTATATACATATGATGTAAATACATATACACGTGTCAATGGTATGATGAAAATAATATATAGTTGTGAACAGTGCTGATATGTTAAGAATGATTATATGATTGATAACTAGACTGTTTGAGATTACTAAGAGGATTAAAGGGATCCAATGTTAGAGATTGAAAAATATGTGAATATAGAAGTGTATTTGCCATAAGTTAATTTTTGGGTTATATCTCCAGATAGCCATTTTGTTGTCATTTATATCTCTAGATAGCCATTATACTATTGTACTTTTATCACGAAGATTTTCAACCTATAAATGGAACTTTGATTTAACCAAATGATAAATAAGTCAGATACAGTCATGTGAAATGGTTGTGTGCCATTCATCATTTGGGTTTGACAATTGGATCAGTCAAGGGATGTCACAACAAGAATCATACATAAATCCATCCAATTTCCACTATAAACACAAATTTATAAATGCTTACAACAACATTTCACAATTCATAAACCATACAAAGTCATTATGATCCATAAAACTTAACTCCATGCACATACACACACTTTAATTAAGGATTCAATACAAACATAATATACCAAATTGATTACACTTACAATTGAGCTTATTTACATCACCAAGGCCTTTTCACATCTTTTTCTTTCCTTGCTAACTTCTCTCTACAAACATAATATACGAAAGCCATAAAAATCCATAAAAAATCATACGCATTACTAAACTTGAAATCAACTTAATATAACAAATTTTGGGCTTCTAGAGAATCTTAGAAAAATATAAAACCAAAGAAAAGAGCTCTCATTCAAAGATGTGTCACTATTCACTAACATTTCTCTTTAAAAATCTTCCAATCTCTCTTAATGTTCTTACAAATGAGGGCTTTTAGGGGTTGGATATGGAATTAAGGGAGAAAGACAAGTGGAGAAGAAATAAAAATAAGGGAGAGTCACATGGAGAAACCATTAACTTCTATAGAGGGGAAGGAGATGAATGATATTCACAACATGACTAAAATTAAAGCCATTGACTCCATTTTATAATGAGTCTTCTAATCTAATTGCCCATATTCATTCTATTCTAAATCTATGACCCTTATTAAACCAATTTCTCTTTTTTTCTCTTAAAATTATTTTCCCTTAATTAGACCCCTAATTAAGATTCTTTTTATCCCATAAAATCATTTAACTCTTGACCTATAAGCCTCTATTAACCCATGCTTGAAAATCTAAAGTAATCAATTAAAAAAAACTTTTAACATTGCCCAATTTTTATAAAATACATCTTGAGATTCAAAATTTCAATTCCAATAACAATGGACTATTTAGAATATTTGAGCATTAGGTCGTATCAATCCTTAGTTAATTCGAGCATAAACATAAAATTTTTTGCTCAACTTAAAATAGTTCACTATTCACTAGACATTGCCATAAAATCTTTTCTTGCCTTTTTAATTATCTTAGTAACCTTATTTTCATTCAAAGTTTTGCTAAAATTATATTATGATTAATACTTTCATTCGGTTGCGTTAGTATAATCTAGATTTTGAGAAATACTTTTCAGGTTTTGGGAAGTACCCTTCATTGCTCTAGGAATCTTAGGCATTACATTTCTTTCCCTATTAAATGAAATTTGATCCTCAAAGTTACCTAGCTCAAATAGTTATGGAAACTACTCTCCCATCTATGCTTTGCTCTCCCAAGTTACTTCTTTCATATTATTGTCTCTCTACAGTACTCCAAAGGTACTTTCTTATTCCACAACTCTTTCATCTGTTCTTATTCATATGATAGATATGGTTGTATCTCTACTTCTTCAACTAAAAAGACATGCGAAGGTTTTGACTTG
Source organism: Hura crepitans (assembly GCA_948208565.1). Lineage (NCBI taxonomy): Eukaryota > Viridiplantae > Streptophyta > Magnoliopsida > Malpighiales > Euphorbiaceae > Hura > Hura crepitans. The sequence goes on from CANXYI010089250.1 coordinate 8,232, forward strand.
TATCTTTGAAGCATCAATAGATGAAACACATCATAAAACATATTATAGTCTATAAGCTATTGGTCTCACATGTTATGTTATCTCATACGGGTTAATGAACCTCGAATTCAACTTGCCCTTCTTGCTAAATCTCAAAACTTTCTTCTAGAGAGATACTTTCAGAAACACCTTATCTACCACTACATATTATATATCCTTTCACTTTAAGCCTGCATAGGACTTCTATCTATCTGATGGTGCCTTTAGCTTATCTCTAATGATTTTCACTTTTTCTTCTGTATCCTTTATTAGATCTAGACTGATAAGCTTATTCTCACTTAATTAATTCCAGTATAAAGGAGTTTTTTCTCTTCCTCTCATATAAGGCTTATTATAGAGCCATGCCTAGGCTCGCTACTAAGGAGAGGTAATGATCCAAGCTCCCCTTGGACTTAATATTATAGCTTCTCAACATTTCCTTAAACACCTAAATAACCTTTTTTTAACTTACCATCCATCTATAAATGAAAATGCTATGCTAAAGCTCATTTGCATGCTTAAGGAATTGTGAAGTTTCTTTTAAAACCTTAATGTAAACCTCAGGTCTCGATCAAATATGATAGAAGATGACACTTTATGCAACCTCATTACTTTATCAATGTATAGCTATGTAAGCTTCTCCAAGGTATAGTTTATCCTTATTGTTATGAAGTGTGCAAACTTAGTCAATCCATTCACTACTACCCATATCGAATCACACTTGTTTCTATTCATAGGTAGCCAAACCATGAAATCCTTGTTGACTTTACACTATTTTCATTCTAGTATTGTTATTAGATGTAGCAATCCAGAACGAACTTGATACTCAACCTTAACTTATTGAGAAGTAAGGTATCTAGTCACAAACTTTGATGCATTTTTCTTCACACATGCTACTAATAGGAAGACTTTAGATCCTAGTACATCTTGGTACTACAAGTATGCATAGTATAAGGAGCATTATATGCTGCTTATAAAATCTTATTCTTCACTTCTTCTATGTCTGAGACACATAGTTGATCATGATAATATTAGTAACTATCACCTTTAATCTCATACTTAGTAAGCTTTCCTTCTTAGATGGAATGCATAATCTCTATAAGCTTGCCGTCTTCATTTAATGCCTCTTTTACTTGTTGAAGTAAACTCGATTTCACTTGCAACCTAGCAAACAAAGCGCTGTCATCCATAAGCTTTAGCTTGAAACTTATAGCTTTCATGGACAACATAAGCTTTCTAGTAAGAGCATTATCTACCATATTGGCTTTCTTAGGATGGTAGTCAATAAGGCAGTCATAATCCTTAATTAACTTTATTTATCCTTATTGTTTCAAATTCAACTCTTTTTACATAGAGAGGTATTTCAAGCTCTTATGATCTATATACATATAGTATTTCTCTACATAGAGATAATGCCTCCAAATCTTTAAAGTGAAAACAGTAGAAGCTAGCTCTAGATCATATGTTAGATAATTCTTCTCATAAGGCTTCCACTGTCTTAAAGCTTAAGCAACCACTTTACCTTCTTGCATTAATACACAACCTAAACCATTTGGAGATGCATCATTATAAATTGTAAAATCTTTTCTAGATATCGATTATGTAAGAGTAAGAGCTTCTTTCAACATGGCTTTTTCCTTATCAAAACTATCTTGACACTTGTCCTCCTAAAGGAACATGGCATTCTTCCTTGACAAACCACCTATAATAGCTAGCTAAACCTAAAAAACTCTTCATCTCAATTGTGTTTCTAAGTGGATTCCACTCCATGATTTCTTCTATTTTATTTGGATTCACATGAATGCCATCTATGGAAGTTATGTATCCCAGACACCTCATCATGCAAAAATTCACACATTTTAAGCTTGGCATAAAGCTTTCTATTTCTTAATGTTTGCAAAATCAATCTCAAAAGTTATTCATGCTCTTTTTTGTTCATAGAATAAACCAAGATGTCATCAGTAAACAATACAATAAACTAGTCTAAATAAAGCCAAAAGATTTAACTTATGAGATCTATGAAAGCAACTAGAGCATTGGTAAGCCCAAATGGCATTACCAAAAACTCATTGTGCCTATATTTAGTTTGGAAAGTTATTTTTGGGACATCTATTACCTTAACTCTTAGTTGACAGTACCCCGATCTTATATTAATCTTAGAGGAAACACCCGCCCTTCTAACTTGATCAAACAAGTCATCGATATGGGGTAATAGATATATGTTTTTGATTATCACCTTATTCAGCTAGTAGTAGTCCACGCACAATCTCAAAGACCTATCCTTCTTCATTATAAATAGAACTTGTGCTCCCTATATTGATACTCTAAGCCTAATAAACCCCTTATCTAATAGCTCTTAGAATTGATCTTTCAATTTCTTTAACTCCATAGAAGCTGTCTACTAGTGCAGTGCCAGGTAGAATATCAATCCTAAACTCAAGCTCTCATTCTTATACCAAACTGGGTAGCTCTTATAGGAATATATCTGTAAACTTAGAGATTATTGGTATTTCGCTAGCATGTAGCTCATCTCTTTTGTGTCAAATGTAAAGGCCAAGTAAGCCTAGCAACTCTCCCTAATCATTCTCCTAACTGTAACTACTGATATGACATTATACATAAAATATGTCCTCACCTAAACCTTTAACATCTGATAAATCCTTTTCCTTGAGAGAAATCCTCTTCTTTCTATAATTTACCACTATATGATAGTTAGACAACCTATTCATGCCTAATATTAGGTCGAACTCATTAAAAGCCAACTCAATAAGATCAGCTAAAAGCTCATGTCCTTATGTAGACAAAGGACATTCTTTATGAACTTTGTTCACTATAACATGCCAACCTATAGGGTTGCTAACCATGATCTCTATATGAAGCAACTTTGATACTAACCCTCTAGCTTATGCTTATGTATTGCATAGATAGGAATGTGTAGAACCTAGATCTATCAAAGATAATGTAGGTAAATCAAAGAGTTGGAAAGTGCACATAATAACTTTTAGTGAGTTTACTTTTTTCCTTTCCTAGATGGCATACTATCTAAGTAAAGGCTCTAGGCTCTGCTTTACCCTCTACCTTAGACTTGAATCTCTAGCTACAACTTATCCTATCTCCTCTGTCTCCTTTTTCTCTCCTATGTCCTTAGGTAATAGAAGGTGATAAACTTGAATTTGAGTAAAAGCTATAGGCATCTTTGGATAATCTCTTAAAAAGTTACTGTTAGAGCCATATTCATAGCAAGCCCTAAGTATGGTAATCCAACAAGTGCCTCTAAGCCTCTTGCCATAATGTTCACACTAATCTTTATGTGGACTTTTGGTAGTAAATATTGGTGCATTTGTACCTTGCATCTACTATCTAGGATTGGATTGTGAACCCTAATATGACTTATGTGTCTATTCTTGTTTCTGAGACTACTGTGGTTTGGACTAATCACCCTTATGCTTCTTCTCTGGTAAAAGAGTTGAACTGGCTTGCCCTTGTCCATATGACCTTTTCCTTTAAAAGCTCTATCACTTATTTTTTGGGATCTCTTTTATTGTACGAAATGCTACTGCTAAAATAGAGAAATCCTTGATCTTTATTATTGCCATATGTAGCATGATATGTAACACCCCTACCCATTTCTACTTGAAATAGGCAAGGTGTTCTACTTCTCGCTGAGGTCACCTATCCTAAGATTTCTCCAAAGGCCTTTCGTTTAACTTTTACCCCACTTTGACTAGTTTTGACCAAACCTAGCCTTAAGCCTATTCGGATTATTTATTCCATAATTACTATCTATTTTGGTCTGTTAAAACCCCTATCAGGCACTATCAGACATTTATGAAAAATCTACCCCAAATTATCCTATAAAGAAATCACCTCTAAATTTAACTTTCAACCTTATACTCCTTTTGGATCCTTTAGTCCTCGAGATCATAATCAACAGCATCATAATAAACTCATTTCATCAATCACAGGGTCATAGACCCGTCAACACACAAGCATGCAAAAGTAACTATTCATTAACAAGCAAGAACTATATATACATTTAGTTCATTAAGTACATTTATACATATATCCCCTATCCCACATTATCTACATATATATGAGTGCACCTCTATATATAAAAGTCAAAAAGGAAATAAAAAGAAATACCAACAGACTCTATAGCAACTACATTATCGATGACTTCTGATGCTGGTAAGCTCTCTGTCTATTACTTGCACGTCAGAACACCGACACACTGAGTATGACACTCAGTGGTGGAATAAATCAAATATATTATGTCAATTTATGCAAGCATGCACCATGTAATGTTCCACACATAATAGGTAATCCTACAACTTTAAGTCCATTCATTTAATTAATCCAATTTACTTATCTATTAATCTTAGCTTTCTTAATAGTTACTTTAGATTAATTTATTACTTTACAAGCCCACACCAGATAGACTATGCTTTAAGATACTAGACAGCGGGATGTGTCTTGTGTAGTGGCTTACTTTTAGGACCTAGGTTCCCCGATACTCAAGGACCTGTAACAAATAGTAGGGGCATGTCCGTAGACTACCCCCAGTATCTACACCTTATAGCAATCAGCACCGATGGTGGATACTTAAGGACTCACCTGTAAACCACTCCCAATATCCATAATAATAACTTATAATGCAATGGCTCATTGTAGAACCTAGGTAGTGGGCCCTAGAAGGATCGACTACCTAGTAACTGCTCTAACCCTAGTTGATCAGTCAACCTATCTAGTGGGTGTCTAACTGATAGGTTATTAACCATTTTAGATTGTTATTATTATATTTTACTATTACCTTATCTCTTGACAATATTACACAAGTCACTATAACTTTGCTTATGGTCGTAAAGTTACTATTCATTTGGTCAGTTTTCGCAACTGACACTATTCATTTGGTCATTTTTGCCTTTTATGCTTTCCATTACTTATGTCATTCAAATTCTATTTCCATCAATTCCTTACTCGATTATTGTTATATTCATTGCCTAATAAGCATATTATTTTACAATGTTTTTGTCACATATTCTGATTCAACTAAATTACATTTTTATGCCTTATAATGTTTTTTAGGTCACTTTATTTGTGATTTCCACATTTAATTTACACACCAAATGTATCCATTACTTAACTACACATGCCATACATATTTTACTACACTACTTAGCCATATTGAACACACACATTGACACATGAAATCCTTCCCAATTTAATCTACAAATCTTATTAATTTAATTCCAAATACACCATTATAATGTCAATTTGCCTAATTACAAGCATATACCCTAGATTATCACAATTCTATACAACATTAAGACACACAAATGCACATACACATAAGGCATAATAAATTTGATGTATTCCACATACCTAAGGTGTGTATCCACACCCCTTTCTCCACCACTTTGTCCTTGAATGCCTTGCTCCCTCTCACTTGGAATGGCCACCCCCAACATACACCAAATTGATCTTAGAAAAATTCTCAAAAATCACCTATAAATCTAATTTAAATTCTAAAACCATAGTAACTCTTAAAATTGCCTAAATTACCTATATCAAAAATAAAAAAGATGACATTGGATGATTTTTACTTACTTTAGGCACTAGTCACCCAAGTGTTGAAATTGCCAAATTTAGGCTCCTTTCTCCACTTTCTTGGTGGAATTGAGGTCTATAGATGATGGAGGTTTTAATTCTAATAATTTC
>CANXYI010089321.1:0-12530 GCA_948208565.1 Hura crepitans
GATTGGTTGTTTAAACATTAGGCTGTATGGAATTATAAACATAAGAAGTTGACCCTCTAGACTATAGAGGGATAGATAGTGATAGTTGTAGGTAAGAAAAACCTTCCGGATAATCTTATCTCAGCAGTTATAGCATGAAAACTCATTCATAAAGGGTGTGAAGCCTATCTAGCACATATCTTTGACACCAGTACTTCCACCTCAAATCTTGAATAGATCTCAATAGTTTTTGAATTTCTTGATGTGTTTATTGATGAGTTACTAGGGTTGCCTCCACAAAGAGAGCTTGATTTTGAGATTAAGGGGTATTTTGGTGCAACTCCTATGTTTATTACCCTCTATAGCATGGCACCTATTGAGTTGAAAGAACTAAAGCTACAGTTTCAAGATCTACTAGATAAAGGTTTCATTAGACCTAGTACTTCCCCTTAGGGTGCCCCTGTTCTATTTGTGAAAAGGAAATATGGGTCAACTTTAATTGTGCATTGATTATGGACAGCTGAATAAAGTGATAGTGAAAAACAAATATCCCTTACCCATAATAGATGCTCTTTTTGACCAATTGAGAGGTGTAAGTGTATTTTCCAAGATTGATTTGAGATCTAGGTATCACTAGTTAAGGATCAAGGAAGTTAATATTCCTAAAACTACTTTTAGGACTTGATACGAGCATTATGAGTTCTTAGTGATGCCATTTGGGCTCCTAATGCCCTAATAGCTTTTATGGATTTAATGAATAGCGTGTTTTAACCCTACCTAGATCAATTTTTTTTGGTATTTATTGATGATATCCTAATGTATTCTGGGACTAGAGAAGAACATGAATAGCATCTCAAGGTTGTGTTATAGACTCTGAGGGAAAGATAATTATATGCCAAGCTAAGTAAATGTGAATTCTGACTAAATGAAGCGGTTTTTCTAGGACATGTAGTGTCAACAAAGGGTATTAGAGTAGACCCCAGCAAGGTTAGGCCAGTATTAGAATGGGAACCTCTGAGGAATGTGACAGAGATACGAAGCTTTTTGGTTTTAGCTTTGTACTAAAGAAGATTTGTGAAAGGATTTTCTATGATTGCAGCACATCTGACTAAATTGATTAGAAAGAATGTAAAATTTGAATAGGATACAAAATGTCAAGAGAGTTTTGACAAGCTAAAGAAAATGTTAACAGAAGCTCATATCCTTATTCAACCTAGAAAGGGTAAGGACTTTATTGTGTATAGTAATGCCTCACTTAATGGATTGGATTATGCATTGATACAAGAAGGAAAAATGGTAGCCTATGCTTGGAGATAGTTGAAACCACATGAGAGGAATTACCCTACTCATGATTTGGAGTTAGCTGCTATTGTGTTTGCTTTGAAAATTTGGAGGCATTATCTGTATGGTGAGAAGTGCTATATCTATATAGACCATAAGAGTTTGAAATATCTTCTTACATAAAGGGAGTCGAACTTGAGGCAAAGAAGGTGGTTAAGGCTGATTAAAGATTATAATTGTTTGATAGATTACCATTTAGGAAAAGCTAATGTGGTAATAGATGCTTTGAGCAAAAAGTTCGTGGTAACCTTAAAAGTCATGAATGCTAGATTGTAGTACATAGGGGAAGATGCCATTCTAGCTGAACTTTAGATTAAACTGAATTTTAGGCAACAAATAAAAGAAGCTCGGGTGAAGGATGAATAATTGAGGTAGATTATGGGTAAAGTTAAGGAAGGGAAGGCAACAGGATTTGGATTAAGTGAAGATAGATGTCTGTATTATTAGTGTAGGTTATGTGTACCTAGTACATATGACCTGAGGTTATAAATTCTGAAGGAGGCACATAAAGCTCCTTATTCCGTACACCCTAGTAGCATGATGATGTACATAGACTTGAAGTCTCAATACTAGTGGTCAAGTATAAAGAGAGATGTAGCAGAGTATTTAGCTAGTTCTCTGACATGCTAGCAAGTAAAAACTAAGCATTAGGTTCCTTTTAGATTACGACATCCTATAATAATACCAAAATATAAGTGGGAAAAGGTTACAATTGACTGTATAATGGGATTGTCTATGACCAAGAATAAGTGTGATGCTGTGTTCGTGATTGTTGATAGATTGACTAAAATAGTTTACTTTATTCTTGTGAGATTGGATAACTCATTAGAAAGATCGGCTAAATTGTACATTACTGAGATTATCAAACTTCATAGTGTACCTATAGCTATTATTTTAGATAGGGATGCTTGATTAAATTTCAGGTTTTGGAAGAAACTACATTAGGCCTTAGGTACTAGAATGACTTAAAGTACAGCCTTTCACCCTTAGATAGATAGACAATCAAAAAGGGTGGTAGATATGCTGTATAGTTGTGCCATTGAATTTAAAGGCAGTTAGGACTAGTACTTGCCTTTAGCTGAATTTGCATATAATAACAGTTATCAAGTTAGTTTGGGTATGCACCTTACAAGGCACTATATGGCAAAAGATGTAGAACTCTTTTGTGTTAGAGTGAACTTAGGGAAAATAAGATCTAAAGAGATAATCTGATTAGAGATGTAGAAGAAAAAGTTAAGGTTATTAGGGAAAGATTGAAAGTTTCAACTGGCAAACAAAAGTCCTATGCTAATTTACGCCGGAGGGATATTGAATATATAGTGGGTGATAAAGTGTTTTTAAAGGTATCTCCATGGAAAAAAGTGCTCAAGTTTCAGAAAGAGGGATGTTGAGTCCCAAATTTATTAGGCTATATAAGATTATAGAGGGAGTAGGGCCACTAGCATATAGGCTAGCCTTAACACTTGAGTTACAAAAAGTTATATGATGTGTTTCATGATTTAATGCTCAGAAGGTACATATCATATCCTTCCCACATAGTTCCAGTGATGGATATTGAGGTACAGCTAGACTTGAGCTATAATGAAGAACTAATATAGATTCTAGCTTAAGAGGTGAGACAGTTAAGAAATAAAACCATTCCTCTAGTTAAGGTACTTTGGAAGCATCATAACACTAAAGAAGCCACATAGGAACTTGAGGAGCAGATAAAAAGTCCATATCCATATATGTTTACTCCAGGTACTTTTGAGGATAAAATTTCTTAAGAGGGGAAAAACTATAATGCTTGTGAGTCAAGGCACTATGAACAGTACCTTCGAGGCTCAAAAAGTGTGCCCCAAGTGCCAAATCACCTTTATAAAGCCAAGGTAGGGTGTACTGGTCATCAAACTTTGAGGGTCTTGAAAATGATGAAAATAACTTAATTTAATGATTTAGCATAACTAACAAATTATTTTAGGTTGTAATCTAGTTAGTAGTAGGCTTAGATGGACTTAGGATGAGAATGACCTAAGATGTGCCTGAACATACCTAAAATTTCAATACCTTGAGGGTCAAAAATTCCCCCAAGTCCATTAGTGAAGAAAATTTTAAATTTCAAGGTTGTTTGCTACTTTTTCTTAATTTTAGGGTTTACATGTGAACTGAGGCAATTAGTTAATTATCTTACCGAGGTAGTTTGGCTGTGAAATTTTATTAGCCTCTAAATCAGCCTAATTAAGGATTTTTAAAACAAACATGATAATTTTTTGTTAGTTTGAGTGAATTTTAAAATACCCCAAAGTTTTTATTGAAACTAAGCATTTTTGGGGCACTCGAGTGATACATGTCACCACCCGGGCCACCTCAACCACTATAAAAGCCATAAGATGCCACCTAGCTGCCCACTTGGCCTACACACTCCATCCACCCACCAATATCTCCTTTTCTTCTTCATTTCCAATTAATGCCAACCTCACCTTCACTCCCCTATTTCCATGGCTATTTTAACTTAAAATAGCTACCAATTGCAACCAAAAATTCCATTGATGAGGGATAAATGAATCCTTGAAGAGGTTGGAAGCAATAGGTAGCCATAAAACTCAAGAAAAATCCAAGAATTCTTAAGTCTACACAAAGGGTGCTTGAGAAACAAATTGCAAAGGTGAGTGTTTTTCTTTCAATTTTAAATTTTTCCCTAAGGGATTTCATAACTCTAAGACCTCTCACACTTATAGAATTTCAATTGAAGGGCTATGAAATTTTTGGGGGAGTTTTCTGAGAGTCATGGCTATATAGGTGATAAGGAAAATCAAGGGGAATCAATGTATTAAGGCTTCCAAAGTGATAGAAAACACTAGAAATTTACTAAGGTATGTGAATTTAATGTATTTAAAGCATGCCATTTAGAATTCATGAGCAAATTATGTAGGAAACTTGTATGGAATTTTTGGTTTTAGTGGTTAGTGAGTATATAATGGTATGTTATGCTTACATTGAGGTTTATACCATGTTAAATGAATGATATGTATGCTGAATTGGTGGAAAGAATAAAGGAATGGTTATGGCCACACTTTAGCCGAGAGTTAGTGTGTGTTTATGTGTGTTGAGTGTATGGCATGAATTAGGTGGAAAGGTGATGGTTTCTAGTGTGTTTAATATAGAAATGTATGAATTATTCATGCATGTGGTGAAAAATGAAAGTGTTGGTAACATGCCTTAGTTGGCTGAAAGGTTGCCTTGAGATGTAAGATAGGTGTATGGCAAGTTAACATGACACATTGAATTGGATTGGTATTTTAGGGATGGCATTGAAAAATATATGTGTGTATGATTACTTAGTATGACTGAGACATGTACAAAGCATGATGTGGCTTAGTTTGCATGATATGTGCATGGTATGTGTATATACATGCTTAAATGATGCCATTGTATATGCATGTGTGATTAAATGTGAAGTAAAACATATATATGGCCATTGGCATACATTGGCTAAGAGGTATGTGAGGTAAATTTCACATGATAGGTATGGTATGGTATGGTATATGTGTGTGAAAATGGCACGACATAATTGCCATGTGTTATGTAATGTGCACTTGGCATGGGATAGGTGAACATGTATGAGTAATAATTCATGAAAATGTATAAATATTGGTAAGGGATTTTAGGTTAGATAGTAGTTAAAAAGAGACATGAAAATGGCCTAAAATGGCATAGTGAAATTACCTTTAAAATGGACCTAAATTAATGTAAAAATGGTATCATAAGTTTAGACATTTTATATGGTTTATATGAGATGAATTTGAAGCTTTTTTTATGGCCATTTGGTATGTATAAGTTGATATGGCTTTAGGCATATGACTATAAATGGAAATGACTGCAAGTGGCACAAAAAAATGGCATGAAAAGGATTTGTTTTGGGACATATAATGGTATATGCAAAAAAATGAAAATGACCTATAATTGCCCTAAGAAAATGAATTAGTGTAATGCCCATGTTCTGAGGCTTCGTGAATAGTGCCACTAGGTCTAGGAAGTGTGCTTGAGGTGCTGGATCACTTACATGTAAACCGAGCTAGTGACATTAGTCATGAAACTTCGAGGGGCTTTAAATTGATGAAAAAGGCAAAATTTAAAAATTTAGCAAAACCAATAATTCATTATGGACTGTAAGCTACCCTTCTGTGTAATAAAAATTTTACAAGCTAGGAATGATATGGGATGTGCCTGGATAGACCCAAAAATATTAGACCCTAAAGCTTAAAAATTCCATTGAGTCCATTGGTGAAAGAATTTTTGAATTATGAGGTCATTTGTAAATTCTTATAATTTTTTTAGGTTGGTACGCAAATTGAGGTAGTTCAAAAATTGCCCTATCGATGGAATTTGGCTGTAAACATTTATGAGCTTGTAGAGGGGTTTAAATTTGAATTTTAAGACAAATGGTGTAATTTTTCAAGGTCTGTGTGAATTTTGGTGAATTTCTAAAGTTTGCCAAAAAATTTAGCTGTTTCGAGATGACTCAAGTGGCTGTGGGACCCACTTACACCTTGATAGTTGGCCTAAAGGCCATGCCAAGTGGCAAAGTCATTTAACAAGTGGATTTTTTCGCTAAATAAAAGAAGGAATTTTTCCTCCCTCACCCTATTAGAACTGACGCCATAGCTAACTTAGAGAGTGAGTTTCATCTCTTTCCTTCAATGAATTATTCCAATTCTTAAGTCCTAAATTCACTTTGGGATGTTAGGGATCCAAGGGAAGAAGAAGCACATAGAAAGGAGCTTTCAATAGGTAATTAAAATTCATGGAAATTTGCTAGATAGAAGTAGTCAAGTAGGATGCCAAAGGTGAATTTCTTGCCTTTTCTTTGACTTTTCTTAGAATTTCTTAGCTAGAAATGGTGCCTTGTAGTACCTAACACCTAAGGTTATGTGTGTGGATTGTGTTTGAGGAGAATTAAAGCAAAAAGGGCTTGAAGGAAGGGAGAAGGAGCTTCAATAGAAGGGGTAGAATGAAGGTGTTGGGCAAGTTTGAAGTAGTGTCTTTAAGAGGTAAGTGAATTCTAGTATTTTCTTCATGCCATTTGATCTTTATTGGGGCTTGAAATGGGTTTTAAAGGTGTGCAATTAGTGGCATGTATTGGTACTTCAAGGCTTTAATGAAATCCTTTAGATGTAATAAGAATTGGGACATGGAAATAGGTAGGACTTAATGAGAATTGGTTTGTCATATGTGTGTATATTAGTTGGTCGAGAGTTTTGGCATGGGTAGAGGTTTATTTTATTGCTGAATCTTGTGATGGCAAGTGAGAATTAGTGCCTATGGCATGTGATTATATGTTATGCATGTGCAACTAGTTATTTTACAATGTGTTATAGATGTTGCTATATAAAAGAATATGGTGGCATGTGAGAAGTTGATTAAGTGCATGATTTTGGTAATTCTTTTGAATGGCTGAGACATACATCATGATTAAACTATCTAAATTGACATAACAATATCCCTAATAATGTATAAATGTGTTGAGAGCATGTGCAAAGAATGGAAGTACTTATGAATTAATAGAAAAGTGCATGTATGGCATGATGTATGTGTGTGGCCAAGAGCTTATCTCATGCTTGTGTATATGCATGGCTTGCTTAGTGCAGTCCTAAGTAGTGTTTAAGGTTGATAATATATGTGCATTAGCTCTATAATGCATGAATTAATGATATGGCATGTAATAAGCTTGAATATTGCATAGAGGCATGGAAGTCTAGTTGTGGCCGAGACATATAATAGGCTTATATTACCTTAAATAACATGAAAATGAAAAGGTATATGTGTAAATGTATTTAAGTTATGGACAAATGAGTAACTGTGTGATGAACACCGTGAAAATGAATGATTAGGGCTAATGGCTAATTGTACCCCAGAGCTAAATAAAGGAAAATGGCATGAAAAGGTGGATAACATGTGTACAATGTTATGTATAATAAAGTATAATCATGAAAGCATGACTAGCTTAGTAACTTTGGCATGAAATAAAGTAATATGTATACCTTAGAATGGCATATAATGTATTTAAGAAATGGCATGAATAATGAACTTAAAATTGGCTAGAAATAAGGTAAGAAAGGTAGCTTGTATTTGCCTTTAAGGGCTATAGAGTGTAACTAAATAATGTACCTAAATTATATGCCTAAAATGGCTATGATTGGGTTATTATTTGTAGTGGCATGTATGCCTATATTTTTTGCCTTTTAAGTGGCTTAAGTTTTGTTGCCTTTAGGCCTATGAATGCATGAAATAGATAGTGAAAACTACACTAAAAAATAATGTGAAATGAACCTAGAAAGCTTAGTGAAAGCTTACCGTAATAACCTGTAACTATCCTAAAATGACCATTACCTAAACCAATAAAACCATTGGATAGTAAATGGCATATAATTGTGAAATACTTATGAAATAAAGTATAACATAATACCCCATAATTATTAGCAATTACATCCTTAAAAATATTTTCTGAGAATTCACCCGGTAGAGCCTATTTGTGGCTATACTAGAATAGACTAAATTTCAATGGTGCCATAAAAATTATAACTATCTATTTTTGAGTTAATAATATTACAGAAAGTTAATCAGTAAAGAAATAGACACTGATTGAGGTTAGATGGCCCATTAGATAGACACCTACTAGATGGGTTGACTAGTGAACTTAGGGATTTTTAGCAGCTGCTACACTATCTATTTTTTAGATAGGGCTGGTATAGTGGCATAAGTCCCCAATTAAGCCATTGTACTAGTCTATTAGATAGACAACTTTCTATCCTTATGACCTGATGCCAAAATTGATTTTACTAGTGTAGCAGCGTAAGTCCCAAAGGACCACTGCACTAGTATATTGGACAGACCAGTCTACTAGGTAGACACAACCACTTTATCACAGATCTTTAAAATAATGCTGGTATAGTGGCAAAGGTCCTGAAGGGCCATTGTACTAGTCTATTGGATACCCTAGTTTGCTAGGCAGACCACACCTTGTTATCTGCAACTTAGGTGCTATAGCTTAATTAGGTTGGTGCAATGGTCAGGGTCCAGAATGTAGACCACTACACTAGTTTACTTTTCCCTCAAGATCTAGTGTCTGTTAGTGTTGTCTTTCTAGACAAGCCAATTGAAATAAATTAAATAAGAATAGTATAACTTACTAGAGTCATTGAAATGTAATATAGAGGCATTTTGGTAATTTTACATGGATAATAATTATTGGCTCAATCAGTAAATATTATGCATACAATGGGTAATAATGATCCTAAAACCATAATTTACATGTGTTAAAATGATTAGCTATATAATTCACAGATAGGGAGACCCTAGGGGTAAAATGGTAATTTTGCATGTTAGTAATCTAGGTTGTACATAGAAATTAGAATAAGATAAAAATATGAGTATATATGCATGGATAAAGTACTAGACATATTTTAAATTCTTGAATTCACCATTAAGTATAGTATATACTCAGCATACCTATTTCAGTGTGTATGTAACAAGAACAAGGACATAGCCTTGTAAAGCGGGCAGTGGAATTCAAAGGTCATTCCTGGGAAGGTTGATAATGTACAGTTGTATAGTTTTGCACCCTATGTACTTAGGTGGGAAATGGGTGTTATGTATATAAAGGCTATATGATGTTATTGTACAAATACAAACTATGTTGTAATTAATCAATTGTTAATCCCTTTTGTGTATCTATGGCTTATGTTGATGTTTGCGAGCTTGAGGCTTAATGTTGTGCTTTCTTAATTGTAGCCCGGGCCTATGTTGTTGGTTTGTAAAATGTTAATGTTAGGTTGATATCTGGGGGACCAAAAGGGTCTAGGAGATGAGAGAGTCTATTATAAAAGTGTTTTACCAATTGAAATTTTTGGGATAGTGATTAGGAAGCCGCTATGCTGTCGAATTTTTAGGAAATATCTAACTATTTTGAAATCATCCTGTAATAACATGAACATGTTGGTATGAACCTAAATGGACTATAGGAATAGATAGGAAGGAATTTAAATTCAGATAGAATTAAATAGTATAGAATAAGTAAAACTTAAATGAATGACCTGGGGATAAATCAGCAGGATAGGTGACTTAGCAGGAAGCGCAATGCTTATTAGGTTTCTTTAAAAATCCAGTAGGGGGTGTTACATTTAGGAACTTAATTATGCCTAAGAATGTGACCTAAAATGACTTAGAAAAATAGACCCGTAATTGTATGGTAGGATAAAAATGACCTATAACTACCTATGTCAAATTTTAACTTTCAAAATAAAATTATAACTATCTATTTTTCACTTCTAAATATTATGATATGGTCATCAGTAAATAAATAGACTTAAAGTAAGGTTAGATGGCCCATTAGTTAGACATCCACTAGTTAGGTTGACTGGTCAACTTAGGGATTAGCAGTTGTTAGACAATTACTGATGATTTTCTAAATAGTGGGAGGTCTACGGACTAATCCCTGCTATCATTTGGAAGTGGTTGATGTTGATGATTATTTGGATATTGGGAGGTCTACGAACTGATCTCTACTATCCGTTGATGTTTCTTGCTATGATTTTTGGATATTAGGAGGTCTATAGACTAATCCCTGCCATTCACAATGTAATTAGTGGTTGATTCATTTGAGATATTAGGAGGTCCATGGATTGATCCCTGCTATCTCCTATTTAGTATTGGGAAGTTTAAGTGAATTGATTCCTGCTATCAAACTAGGCCGGTGCAGTGGTTGAGATCCAAAATGTGGGCCATTACATAACTTTTTAGTTCCCTCTGGGTCTAGTGTCTTAAGTGAAGTCTTTCTAATCAGGCCTATTAAATTTAAATTGAATTAATATACAAACTTGCTTGACAGAAAATTACTAAAATAATTAATTTAATTATCAAAGTGGCATTATTACAATTAAATTAAATTGAGACTTATTAAATGGGAATTAGTGCCTTGCATGAAGTTAATCATTGCATTGTATTTATAGCCTATTATTGCATTTGAGTGCCTGCATATGATATTTTCTTTAAAGCATTAGATTCATCACTAAGTTTTATACTTAGCATACTAGTGTTTTGGTGCTCAGTTTGCAAAGGTAAGTAATCTAGCCTCGGAGATCATGCAGTGTAATAGCACAAACTATTAAGGTAATTTAGGAGTCTTTTTTCTTTGTTTTGTTAAGTTAGAACTCATGCAAACACTATATGTTATAGGTTTAGCATACTTAGAGGCTACTTATATCTATATATATAAAGGATAGGTGTGATGTATATAAACAGGTGGTTTATCTAGATGGTTGTCTTTATGAGTTTCTGGTAACTATGGACTTAAGGCCTTATGTGATTTGATGTGTGATGATGTTGACTAGGGGACTAAAAGGGTCTAAAAGGAGGTAGAATGATGCTACTATTAATAAAAGTGCTTTTACAGGTCAAAAAATTCGGCATGTCACCCGTGTAGCTATTATGCTGCCCAATTTTCTATAACATGTAATATGTCTGCAAAATAGGTTTTCTAGGTCTATTATACCATATATGAAAATATTTAAGTGTTAGACTGAGAAGCTAAGCAATATCTCATAAAGTTTTAAAGTAGTGTTTAAGTGTTAAGGAGTGCACACCTAGAGCAATTTTAGAATGGGTGGTGCATCGCCTGTTGGATTTCTTAGGTAGTCCGGTATGGGGTGTCACAATATATATGTGTGTGTGCGTCTGTGTGTGTATATTTATATATATGTATATATATATATATATATATATATATATATATATACACACACACACACACACACACACACATACATATATAGACACAAACACACATGTATACATGTTTATACACCTATGTACATATATACATATGTACATATTTGTATACATATGTTTATATACATACACACACACATACACATACACACTTAAAGAAAGAAAATGTAGAAGATAGGAAAAGAAATTATTAAAGCATAATCATAAAATCATGTATAAACAAGTTTCTGATGTACCAGATTGGACTAAGCAACAATTAAAGTGCATACTTATAAAATGAATGTAAGAATTAAAATAAATTACTTACATATGTATGTATGTATGTATGTATCTATGTATATATATATATATATACATACATACATACATAATACATTGTATATATGTATTTATACATACGTACATACATATATATATATATACATACATACATACATATATATGTATGTATGTATGTATGTATATATGTAGGTATATGTATATACATACATACATTATACATTATATGTATGTATGTATACATACATATATACATACATACATACATATATATGTATGTATATATGTATGTTTGTATATATAATAAGACTTTAAACAAATTAAAGATTTATCAAACTAGAGAAATAAGAATTTGGTGAGGGTAAAAGTTTATAGAGAATTTTTCTCTGTGCATAAGCTAGAAAGAAAGAATAAAGGTTCCTAAAAACTAATCTATCTTGCTAAGGGGGTGAATGGCTCCTTAAGTATGCAAGTAGTATGGAAGTATTGAGTTTCTTAAGGAGCCAGAGATTGGGAATATGAGCTGGATCTGTATTATCTCTATTCAATAATTGAGAAAATTTTTAAGGTTTTCATTACTCCTAGTCAAATTCATCTTCAGAAATGTGAGCTGGATCTCTATAATTTTTTCAATAATAAAGGTTCTTAGAATGGCTTGTCTAATCTTCTTTTTTAGCTGAAAGGTTTTCAAAAAATTTGTGAAAAGAAATTTAATTTTTTTGTCATTTTATACTTTTTTAATGGGCCTAGTATAACAGTGGGCCTAAGGTGGGGGAAAGATCCCAAAGCAATCATCTTTATTCTTGTTGCCTAAGTCAATGATAGGCTAAGAGGCAATAGATGGTCCACTTGTTAAAGCTTTCCTGGAGGTCTTATTTTTCATGATTAGGCCATGATAGCATGTATTCTTCTTTAGTTTGGGCTTTTAGTAGTTGATTGTTAAAGAAAGATTTTTATGCCAGGAAGCTTGATTAGGCTTTTAATGATGCACTATCTAGGCTTAGAAATCCTCTCTGTTGTAGCCATCTTTCAATTATTGGGCTAAGGATTAGGTTCATAACTTGGAAGGCATTCCACATTTTACCTTAAATTTTTAGATAAAGATAACAACTCCTTATTGAGTCTAGTATTGTAATGTCTAGTGGAAGACCCATGGAAGAAAGAAT
>CANXYI010089377.1:0-10923 GCA_948208565.1 Hura crepitans
GTAAGGGTTATGTACGAACTAATTATGCTCCCAAACAATAATGAAAAGGAATTTCTTTTGTGAATTTCTCTCAATAACAATAATTATGAGCGAATTATTTTACTAATCTTATTATAAATCAACTACAATCACGCGTTTTCAAGTCTATTTTTTTTTCTAATTCGTATGTAGAAAGTAATAGAATTTAATAAGAATTAAAAAGTAACGATATAAAAAATAAGAATTTTGAATTTATGTCCCAATTAATACAGGCTAATCTAAATCTTGCTAACTATAATAAAATTACTTTCTAAGTTTGTCATAATTAAAAGAAAAAGAAAAAGAATTGTGAGTTATTCATTCTATTAATAATAATTTCTGTGTAAAGAGGAGCCGCATGTGTGCAATTTCTTCCGCGTCAAGGCAACATTTCTCTATAAACTTCAATAAATATTTTTTTATATTATTTCAAAATCTTTTTCAAAATGATGGCATTTTAAGTACAAAATTCAATTTCGTGTATTTTCTTTTCTTTTTTTATAGAGACAAAAATGGGGAATTGAAATTAAAAATTTTCAATAGGATGGGATTTGAAGATATTTTTTTAATTATTCATTACTAAATAATGGAATTTCTGATTAAGAATAATTAATAAGAAAACCAATATATATCTAAATTTAATAATTTTAGGCAAATAATGCGCGAAAGATACGGCTAGTTGTGAAGTGTAACGTGCAACTGGGCAAGAAGGATCCGCACGCACGGCAGAGCTTATCCAAGTGAGGAATAGGGAAATCTACAATCTAAACAGGAGCGGGAACACCACGAATACCAAACAAGAAAATCCAAAGAAACAGAAGGTGCACAAGTACGAGAAAATCCTCAATGAGCTGTAACGGAACACACACAATGAGATATTTCCAAACAAGAAGAAGAAACGGACACAAGACCGCGCGATTAACAACGAGAAATTGAATGCAGAGAGAGAAGAGAGCGAAAAGTCGACGTTATCCTAATCCCACTGGCCTACAGCAGACCTTCAACTTCAATGCTTTTTCACTCTTGTTTCCTATCTTGTGGAACCATGACTAATGCCTCGACCACCACAAAAAGAAAGAGAGGAACTTCTCATTTTTAGTTTTTCATCGTCTTTTGGACACCACAAAGCTTTAACTCATACCTTATTTCCCCTTTTTTAACTGATTCCTAAATTTTAATTGCTCCTTATCACTGTAAGCTTCTTTCTTTCTTTAATCGTTGGGAAATGTTGGTGTTCTCTGTTTGATGGATTGATTGTTTAATATTTGCTCTCAGGAGAGTTTTGGGAAAAATGGGGTTGATTTCGGGGATCTTTATGGGGATAGTCTTTGGGGTCGCAGTTATGGCGGGATGGAACCACATGACAAAGTATCGAAGCACCAAGAGAGTTGCTAAGGTGCCTTTTCTTTTTTGTATTGGATTCAGTTTTTCCATTTACTGTTAATTTTTGGCTTAGTTTGATTAGGTTTAGGATAGTTTCTTTAAATGTTTTAGGTATTTTGCTGTTTGGTTGCACAGGTCAGCTTTGTAACTTATCTCGGCAGTCTGAAAAGTTATCACTGTCCGAACTTTATTACTTTACTTTTTTGAAATAAAAATTGCTTAGATTTGATTTTTTTTTTTTTAAATCAAAATTTATTTTCTTATCTCCATTCCACGGCAGAGGTGGATATATGGCAGGAAAATTTGTTGAGTTAAAAGTTTTGCGAGTTACTGGGTATAAAAGAAGAAATGCTTTGTTAATTGGCTAGCTTAACTCCTCCAGAGATCAGAGCTCGGAGGGTCTGTTTATTGGCTTTCAATTTAACCTGATATCCAGTTACTATATTCTATTCTTATTGCAACTGATGTGATCACTATCTTATGCTGTTTGAACTCGCCAATTTTGCATCCATAGGGGATTATGCTTCAATATAACCGTATATGATAACTGAAGAAGCTTTTTTGAGCAAAGAACTCGACTAATAATTTATGTGCAATGTGCATTATAAACTATAGCTTTGAAGATTGGTAGTTTTATATATATAGATTACTAAGAGTGTGCTCTTTGAAAACCTGAGAAATTGTTAGGTGTTCTTTTTAGTTGTTAACTTAGCAAGATACTCATTTTTACTGTCATGATCCCTTTAATATTTGATCTCAAATGCTTAAGATGTAGTGACTGGCTGATAATTGTGCCATATGTATTTATTCATATAGCTTTATTTAAGGGTTAGGCTTGCACTCCGATACTTGCAATTTTTGCTAAACTGCACCTCATTCACATGTAAGAACTATTAAAGTGTATATATTTATTTATCTGTTTGGATGACTTTGACTGAATCGTTTTCTTTTGCACTGCAGGCAGTTGATATTAAACTTCTTGGATCCCTAAACAGAGATGATTTGAAGAAAATATGTGGTGATAATTTTCCTGAATGGATATCTTTTCCTGTCTTTGAGCAGGTTTACCTTTTCTCCTTATTGTATTTTAATGTGTTAGTTAATATACACAGTTTTAGATCAAATCCTTATCAGTCCTCTTTTGAGAATAATGTGGGTGTTCTATTTTCCAAGATAATGTCAATGCTTTTGTTACTTATGCATGAAGTTTAATAGTTTTGGTTGTAAGAAATGAGGACATCATCCCTCTCTTTATATAATTAGATATGTAATAAAAATCTTCTTCATGGTTTTTACTTTTTAGTTAAGGTTTCTGGTTATATGACTTTTACTTTTTAAGTTTCTTAATATACATCTTATATTGAGATATATTTATGTTAAATTAATGCCTATTTAGTTGAATATATAACTCTGATTGGGCTCACTGTGGCAGTTGGCATTCTTATTTGAATATCTTTTTCAAGTTATCATGAATGATTGTAACATTGTTTTAGGAGGTCTGTTGATATTAAGTTTTGCATTGGCAAAGTGACTTTTTTTTATGTGATCAGATGTTTTATATGAAGGTTTCTTAATTGTAAGCATGTTAATTTTACCATGTCATAACTTGGTTACATGTTGTAGGTGAAATGGCTGAACAAGCAACTCAGCAAGTTATGGCCATTTATTGCAGATGTAAGCCTTCTGCTCTTCTTCTCAGTATTTTCTTATGTACAAATACAACTAGACATCTGTTCAAGAAAAACAAAGTATAAAGAAAACAAAAAGTCTAGGCATGAAACTTTTAGGGCCTATTGTCTTCATCCTACATAGATGTAGTTACTTTTCACATTCAACAAAGAATTGGCTAATATTATATTTCTTATGTTTCTCACTTCTTGATGAAGAAAGCTTATTGGAAGAGGTTGAGAGGAGAGTAACAGTAATTTGCCTGAGGGAGGGGAATTTAGGTCAAGGATTTGAAAAACGAATTTAAGAGGTCTGTAAAGCAATACTTTTACTTGAATATTTAGCCAAGGCTGTTGGATATGTTTGTATACAGGCAGCTACAATGGTGGTTAAAGAATCTGTTGAGCCACTATTGGAAGACTATCGACCCCCAGGAATTACTTCTTTAAAGTTTAACAAATTTTCTCTTGGAACCGTGCCGCCCAAGATTGAAGGTACAAGTCAATAATTAGTCTCTCCTTTGTTGGATTTATTTGTATATATTGCTCATAGCTGTCTTTATTTATGTGTTCTTTTGCCTTTGGCGTGTCTGGTAATTAGTTAGGCAACCTTGTTTCTTGATGTTCACACTCATTTGTATTCTACTGCCATAATATGGAAGTAAAGGTCTGTAGCTGTATCCTGGTCTCATCTCCTTAAGCTCACTTGCAAACTATAATGGGAGGAAAAAAAAAGTTAATATACTCATGGCTGTTATTCAAAGGCACACTTTCTAATATGATAATTGTTTTGTAGTTCTCATTTCTTTCTGTATACTTTGTGCATAATGACTTGTTTGATGCAGGAATTCGTGTTCAGAGTCTCAAGAAAGGTCAAATCATAATGGATATTGATTTCCGATGGGGCGGTGATCCGAGCATTGTGTTGGGTGTTGAAGCGCTTGTTGCTTCTATACCCATTCAGGCACTTACTTTGATAGCCTTGACTAACAAACAAACTTTGCTGCTATCTCTTTGTTTAAATGAAATTTTCTTGAAAAAATATTTTTCTCATTCCTCTTGTTTTTAAACTTGCTGCAGCTGAAAGACCTTGAAGTTTATACTGTTATCCGTGTCATCTTCCAACTTGCCGAGGAGATACCATGTATTTCTGCTGTTGTTGTTGCTCTTCTCTCTGAGGTAAATCCTGATAAGTTTCAGCCTGCTTTTTAGAACTCCTTTTGATATCTAATGTGTTTGGTTGTGAATTTCGATGAGTATAACTTGGTGCAATGTAAATGATTTTTATATATTGATGGGTGCAAGTTGGTGCCATGTACAATTTCTGTCTCACTCTAGGCCTCCCATTAGAATTTTCTATCATCCTGCAGTAGCAGGATTGTTCCCAAGACTTCCAGCTTGGATATCCAAGTTAAATTATTGGTTGTGCTGTTGGAAATAATGTGTTGCATGAGAAATGTTCTGTTCTGTCATTACCACATAAACTGTTAGTGGCTTCTGGAGAAGCTAAAATGGAAGAAACTGAGGTGGTGTGCATTTGCTTGTATACCATTTAATGCTTGTATGGTAGTACTCCTGGGGCGTTAATATCTTTCTTAAGAATAAACATCCAAGCAAGTGTTATTTTTAGCTAGCCCTTAAGGATCTCAGATTAGATTCCACAGGCTCCGATTTAGTAGGGAGTTGCTGCTGTTGGCAAATTGGAGTATGAGTGATATTGAGTGAAAGTTTTCATGTTGTGGTTTACCTATTAAAAGAGCTCTATTATCAACAATGAATCACGGCAATTTTTGTGTGGTTTTGCATTTTTATTATGGACAAAATGGCTAATCTCAGTGGTGCAACTAAGCAAAATTTTTGGTTGATTCTCTTGATGGCTAATGTGTGCGATCTTTGTTGTGACTTAGTAAATTTCAAGCTAAATATAGAGATTAAGTATTTGATGATTAATTATTCATGAAAAAAAATGCATTTTTGATATTGCAGCCAACAATTAATTTGGAATCAGTGACATAAGGGGCGACATGAATTATAAGTAGAAATACATTGTTCTATAATTTTTTTGACAAAATAAGTTGTACTTAACTTTCAAAGCATCTTATTAACCCTTGAACGTGTTTGAGTTGGGGTAACTAAGTTTGGCATCCTACTAATTGGATGGGACGTGCATTAAATGTTTTTAGAGGCATTATATATTTTTGGAAATGACCTTCTTGACATATCAATCAGCCAAAGCCTAAAATTGACTACATACTGAAAGCTGTTGGTGGGAGCTTAACAGCCATTCCTGGATTATCAGATATGATTGATGTGAGTTCTCTATTTGGCATAAAAACACTTTTTCCTTCTCTTGCCTTTGCTGGTTTTGGTTTCTTACTCATTCTGATGTTTATGCAAATTTGATAGGACACTGTGCACTCAATTGTCACAGATATGCTTCAGTGGCCTCACAGGATTGTCGTTCCAATTGGGGGTATGCCTGTTGATTTGAGGTAATACTAAGCTTTTTGTTTTCCCTGCTGTTCCATGCTGCTCAGCATGTCTTTTGCTTCTAACCTAATGTTGTTATGGCAGTGAATTAGAGCTTAAACCACAGGGAAAGCTAACAGTGACAATAGTGAAAGCAAATGATTTGAAGAACATGGAAATGATTGGAAAGTCTGATCCTTATGTGGTTTTACACATTCGACCAGTATTCAAGGTTAAAACCCGTGTTGTTGACAACAACCTCAATCCTGTTTGGGATCAAACATTTGAGTTGATCGCCGAAGACAAGGAGACACAGTCACTTACTCTTGAGGTTGTGCTTTAGCTTATACTCTTTTATATCTTTCTGCTCGTGCTGTCAAAATCTGATGCTTATAGACATGTGCTATTGGGATCTATGTTTGTTTTCTTGACATGATGAAAAAAGGCCACATTGTAGTTTCATTTATTTTGTAGAGAATGATAATTGTTTATGATTTTATATCCTTGTTCTCCTACGAAAGAGTGGCATATCTATTATTCCTTGTATAAATAATTTGATGAATATCTTTCTACAGGTCTTTGACAAGGATATCGGGCAAGACAAGAGGTTGGGAATAGTAAAGCTGCCTTTAATTGACCTAGAAGCAGAAAGTTGGAAAGAAACAGAGTTAAGACTGCTACCATCACTTGACATGTTGAAGATCAAGGATAAAAAGGATAGAGGAACTCTTACAATTAAGGTAGACGCATCCAAACATTTGCATGATTGTTTGTTTTTCATCTTCATGCATCGTGATAATGTGTTTCAACTATTACAGTTACTGTTGATAATAAACATTGTTTAGAGTTCAGCAGTCTCTTTGCAAGCTTTCAATTTGATACACGTTTGTCCAGTTTCCCTCTCTCTCTTCCCCATGCGTGTTCAGGTTATGTAATTGAGTTGAGACTTTCAGGTCTTTTACCATGAATTCAATAAGGAGGAGCAGTTGGCTGCTCTAGAAGAAGAGAAAAGGATCCTGGAAGAAAGGAAGAAACTAAAAGAAGCAGGAGTTATAGGAAGCACAATGGATGCACTTGATGGAGCAGCGGGACTGGTGGGTTCAGGTGTTGGCTTGGTGGGTACTGGTATTGGTGCTGGAGTTGGGTTAGTGGGAACTGGTGTCGGTGCCGGAGTTGGTATAGTAGGCAGTGGCTTGAGCAAAGCAGGGAAGTTTATGGGGAGAACATTCACTGGGAATTCTGGGAAGAGAAGTGGCACGATGACTCCAGCGAATAGTCTGCAGGAAAGCGAAGGGCCAAAGCCTCTGTAGTACAGCTGTTAAATAATATGTGAAATTGGTTTTGCGCTTGCAGCTACACGACTCGGTTGGAGGAGTTATATTGCATTCTCAGTAGCGTTCTTCTTTGTGCTAATTTGGCAGTGTTGTATATTTATTATTGTCAACACCAATATTAGACTGCAGCTCCTTCGGTTAAATTTCTGATCGTCACGCTTGAATAGATAGCAGACATTTAAATGATGTTTACAAAATATCACGATTCTCTGTGAAAACTTTTGTTTGCTCTTTGCTGTGTAGCGTGTATTTTGTATATTAATGAATCATCCGTGCAGGTTGCTTTTGCAGTAGATGTGGAATATCATTTATTTTCCATATTTTTAGTTTGTTCTCGTGTTTGCTTTGTTGGGCTCGCTACGACTATTCGGCAATCTTGGGCCAGATTTTGTTAGTTTTCTCCCCTCCCCTGGTCTCTATCTTCATGCATCCACTGCAATTCGGCTATCAAATTTTCTTTTTATAACAAAAAACAAGAAATATCGTTCCAAAATGCTGATTCTATAATGGTTGTACCTTTACCTTTACCTTATTCTTATTTCGTTGCCCTCT
The DNA here is from genome assembly GCA_948208565.1 of Hura crepitans. Classification (NCBI taxonomy): domain Eukaryota; kingdom Viridiplantae; phylum Streptophyta; class Magnoliopsida; order Malpighiales; family Euphorbiaceae; genus Hura; species Hura crepitans. Next base: position 7,424 of record CANXYI010089377.1, read on the forward strand.
TTGTGTAGAGGTAATGGGTACTGGGTCGGAAAATTAGAGAATAGAGTGCTATAAAAGAGTCTGTTTTTTTTCTTTTAGGAGGTTTTGGAATATTCGTGTTACGAAAATTTAAAGATAGAACTAATCTAAAGACATTGAAAAAAAAAAAAAGAATTTAAGTGAAATGAGCAATGGATCAATGCCATAAAACGTAACTGGTTGAGTGAGTAGTGGCAGTATCCAATTCAAGAAACTGGACCCGTGAAGAGTAGTGGGGAGAAGCAAAGTCCAATTTTAACAAATGCGAATGAGCGATGCTGCCTACTCAAAAATGTATGCTGTGGATGAGATTGGCAAAACCTTATCCAATCCCTTTTGTCTTCAATCGATACTCTTGCTGAGCTATGAAACACTTCGGTCTCTTTCCCCCTTCTACCATACCATATTTCTTTTGCGTATTATCTGTCATTTGACATTGTTTTGCAAAAGTTTTCCTCATCGATTTTGAGTTTGGAAAGGTCAGAGTCAAACCTTGGACGGATGCGAAGTGAAAATGACAAATTCTTTTTGTTTATTTGAAGATTCGATATTATTCAATCTAATTCCATAATTAAGATAATCTCTTACAAATTTTTTTATTCTTCGAAATTCAATAATAAGAAAAATATAAATTTAGTTTTTTTTATTATTTTCGTTTCTTTCCTATTATTCTAATTAAAACTAGTACATATAGATATTGTTTTTTATTTTTGGGGAATAATAAATTAAAAGAAAGCTGAATTGTACAATCTTGAACAGTGGAGAAGTTATATTTTATATATTTTTTTAAAAAACATCATAGCATATTGTGGGAAATACGGAGGACGCAGGGTCAGCCCCTCCCCGACAAGCGTGGGTGAGAAGACTAAATGCAATAATGAAGAGAAAAGAGAGAGTGGGTGGGTCTCACATGATCTCTCTGTCAACTCTTCTTTTGTTTTATTATTTGGCTTTTTCCTCCTCCAAGCGGTAAAAGAATAAAATTAAAACTACAGTCGTATCGTATTTCTTCGTGGGCGTCTGTCTGTGCGACTCTGTGTAGGTTTCGTCGTCTACCCAGATTTTTAGATTCTTGAGTCAAATTCTTGCTATCCAATTACCATTCTCCAACATTTTCATTGACTTCCGTCCAAATTTCAATTCAATACTTTTCTAAAAGACCCCGTTTACACTGTAAAGAAGGCTTATCGATAGAAATTCGTCAAAATACATAAGTTTGTGGGATAGATGGTATTTTGACCTTTTGTGCAGGGAAAAACTCACAGGCAAAAGTGCACGAATAGGTCAAAACACACATCAAAAGCAAACGCTAGTACTAAAAGAAACACAGGCAGCACCCAAAAACCCAACACAGCATACTATTTTTCTTTTTTTTTTTTCTTCATTACAATATAATATTAATATAATACGATACAACCATTCACACAGAGGGTAAGTTTGTAACCGGCATTAGTACGGTATGTAAGGCATCATAAGGATATTTAATTAGACTCAGGGACCCTACCGACGCGGTTAAACACTAAGTGAAGTCTCAAGATCGTTAACCCAGGTGATCTTTGATATATCCAACGCGTCAGATCTCTAACCAAGTACTAGAAGCTACCACAGTAGCAAGTCACTCACTAGATCACAGCTAAGTCTGACTCACGTTGGTTAGCTTAAGATCATAATAACTACCAAACCGCAAATCAACACGCCTCGCAAAAAGTCAAAGCAACTGGCTCCACAAGCATATGCATCAAACGGCGTCGTTATCATACTAGCAGTTTCCTTTCCTACCTTATCCTCCCAAATCGGAAAAACCAAAACAGAAACTTGCTCTCTTGTGCGCCGCTTCAGAAGCACTCATACTTGAACCAGATTAACCCAGTAAACAATATCCTCTACTCCACTTTCCCTCTCTATACACTATTTCATTAATGCCATCACGCCATCAACTGCCGTCTTTGCCGGCATTACCCCCGCTTAATAACACCGCCCATAACCGCCGCCACCACCATCATGTTCGCCTTATCCCTTCTGTACTTGCCGGGGTTCTGTCTTTTACTTTCTTTTGTTTCCTTATTCTTGTCTTCTTTTTTTATCGTAAACTATCGCGCAAGCGTACAGCTCCCACGGACCTCAAGTCTCCGATTCACCACCACCAACAGCAACAATGCCGCCGCTTTTCTTACTCGCTCCTCCGGAGCGCCACGGCGTCGTTTTCTACTTCAAACCGGCTTGGCCATGGTGGATTTGGCTCGGTTTACAAAGCTGTAATTCCTTCAACGAACCAGCCGTTAGCGGTCAAGCTCATGGACCCGAATGGCTCGCTCCAAGGGGAGCGTGAGTTCCACAACGAGCTCTCTCTTGCCACTTCTCTTAACTCACCTTTCGTTGTCTCTCTCCTTGGATTTTCGTCCGACCGACGTAGACGGAAGCTCATTTTGGTGTATGAGCTGATGGAGAACCGAAGCCTCCAGGATGCTTTACTGGATCGGAAATGTGAAGAACTTATGCATTGGAAAAAAAGATTTGATTTAGTAACCGACGTTGCTAAAGGATTGGAGTATCTGCACTTTTTCTGTAATCCTCCAGTGATTCATGGAGATATTAAACCCAGTAATATCTTGCTTGATGCACTTTTTAATGCCAAAATTGGTGATTTTGGACTTGCGAGATTGAAGATGGAGGACAATGTTGCAGAAAAGAAGGAAGCTTTTGTACCTGCAGAGGATAACGGGTCGATCTTGGAGGAGACGGAGAGCGTTGTGACCGGAAACGAGGATAGTACTACTGCTGCGGGCATCGATCGATCACCGGACAGTTTCGCCGTTAGGGTTCTAGATTCAGATGCCTCGCCGGAGATGGTATCTGTGGTGTCCCCAGAGATGGGGATAGATAAGGGGAGTGTTTTAGAGGCTGGATTTGATAAGGTCAGTGTTGATAGTGGAAAAGATCTAGTTAATGGAGGAAAGAAGGGTGGGTCGAGAAGGGATTGGTGGTGGAAACAGGACATTGGTGGAGTGTCTGAGTCGGGGAGAGTTAAAGATTATGTAATGGAGTGGATTGGGAGTGAGATTAAGAAGGAAAGACCCAAAAGTGAATGGATTGCTTCACCTAGCTCAGTTGATAACAATTTGTTGAGAACAAAAAGCTTGAGTCTTGAGCAGAAGAAGAAGCACAGAAAAAGACTGGAATGGTGGGCATCTTTGGATGAGGAAAAAATGCAAAAAAAGGAGAAAAGTAGAAAGCCTAGAGAGTGGTGGAAGGAAGAGTTCTGCGAAGAGCTCACAAAGAAGAAAAAGAAGAAAAGAGGACTTGATTCAAGTAATGGCGGGGACTCATGGTGGCAAAAGGATGATGATATTGAACAAGAGAGTAACAAGAAGAAGAGCAAGAGGAGCAAAGGCAGCATCGATTGGTGGTTGGATGGACTGAGTGGCGAACTGAGAAATGGGAGAAGAAATAGCCAAGATTGGGCCAGTGGAGAGATACCCAAG
>CANXYI010089441.1:0-13225 GCA_948208565.1 Hura crepitans
AAAAACTAAAAGGAGCTAATTTAATTAAACCCTTACATTCCAAATTAAGTTTGTTAAATTACTTCTTGATATTAGATATTTCTAATTCCCTTGCCATTGGCTTATTTAGAATTTTTTTAGCACAAAATGAATATTTTATCATTCAACTCAAACTAGGTTATTATTCTCATGACACTGTTGTAACAACTCTAATTGCATTTTTAACCACTTAAATGACTTCATTTTCTTTTTAAACTTCACCCAAAATTAATTCTTATTATTCCTTTTCATTCTGTTCAATTAGTTTGCTAGGGCCCCAAGAAGTACTATTCACTGCTCGATGTCACTATTCACCAGGACCATGTCTCGAGCCTCTTTCTTTTCCACAATTTCATGATCCTCTTACTTTACACTTGTGTTTTTCACTATTTTTCACATGTTTAACTTATTTATAGATATTTTATTGCACTTTCCAGTTTTGCCTTGGTATTTTTCAATAATTACTATTATGTCCCTTACTCATTTTTCACTCTATTATTCACACCAACCAACTATACTCGATCCGTCCATCTATTTTATTCCTTATTTTTTCTTCTAATTCTCATTTTATCATTAATAAAAATTGAATTGAAAGTCAGGATGTGACATAACTGATTAGCTCTAAAATTAAAATAAATGCTTCTAGGGTTCTAAAAACATGAATTAGGGGTTGAAAAAATAAAAGAATTGATTGAATACATAGGGACATCAAAAAAATCGAACTTGCCCTCCTTTTCTACACAAAATTAACTTTTTCAAGCAAAAATTCAATAATTAATCCAAAAAATTCATACAACTAGAAATAAAAACTATTTCTATCATGATTTTATACTAATATAGCTCTTTTAAAAATGAGAAATCAGATTCAGCATGAAGAGAATTTAAACAAAAAATAAATAGATTTACCATATAATAGAAAAACTATAAAAAGCTTTTAATTTCTCAAAAGAACCTAGCTTTAACATCATTATTAATTTCCATGACCTTATGTGCAGTTGAAATTAAATGGTCATGGATTCTAAACTGCAAATGGATCATTAAAAAATTGAAAACAAAAGGTAAAATAGAAATCAAATTAAAGAATTTTACCCTTTTTTCTTTAAAATCAATTCCTATATAACTTTTCTCTGTATAGGGTTGTCACAAACCACAGTGTTCTAATATGAAGCATTTTCAAGGTATCCATACAACAAATTAGAAGATAAAAACTCAACAAAGAATACATAGAAGAAAGATCAAAATTCAGGGGCTAGTTGAATTTTGATCTTCAGAAGAATGAAAGAGACTTAAGCTAAATTTTCATAGAGAAAATTCCAATTAGGAGTCCAGCCTTTTTTGAAGGGTTTTTAAACTCCTTTATTTGTTGCCTTAGGTTTATAACATAGGCTTTTTTAACTCTTAAAAGGCAAACCAAAATTGAGCTTTAAATAAATTAATTAAAATGCCCAAATTAGGGTTTCATGCCTCTATTTTGGGCTTCAAGCCTAATAAGATTTTTATCCTTATTTCTTTAAGCCTAATAATATCCTTTGTCATTAAATATTTTATAGTATTACCTTACCCTCTAAATTTTATAGGTGTGTGATCCTATAGGCTTTCGAAACAAGTTGGCAGTATACAATGAAATGGAATCCTACTTGAACTAGGACACTATGATTTAATCTCATTAAATCATTATCAATTCTCAATTAATAAATTTAATTTAGTACAAGTCAAGAGAGGCATTCAACAATGCATCATAACTACCCAAGTGCCAGAAAGTTAGTGTTTTGACTTAACCCTTCCATATACAATTATCATGTAATAAACTCTTTCATAATCTTTATCTCATTCAAGTTTGTGTATGAACTTGTCCCAAATTAATGCTTAATTAATTATGTCTAATTAAGCCCTGAATATGTTATTCTAACGACTTTTATCTTTATTCCCAAAATGTCCTTGTGAATCTCATTCACACTTGTATTTCACTCTAGTTAGAGATTCTTGAATAAAAAAGTTTGTTGAAATTGTGAGATAAACTCCATAGTATAATATGGGGTGGTGAATCCTCTATTGATCACTCAACTATCTTAAATAGCTCATGTTATACCTAAGTTCCTAGTTATGTATACCTTCTTGTGAAGTAAAAGCGCTAGAGTAAAAGTATAGCACCCGATACTTAAGAAATCTTGGTGCTCTCAAGTCCAAAGAAACTTGCATCACTAATATTATGAGATACTTTTATTAACATAGATTATCTATCCATATGAAAATCTCATAATGCATCCCTAATGTACTTGTTTCTCAAACAAATATCAACATATTAACCCTAAGCATCACTATGCTCACAGCTTGACCTAGTTAATAAGTATAATATTTGCTAGTCTATTAGTATTAACAATGTCTCATCTTTTTAATACTATGACTAGGGGCAATTGAGGTATCGTCACATTTGCGTACAATTAGAATCCCACATAATAAACTATTCATGATTTTCTCTATACTATGATTTTATTCAAAGGACTTTGTTAGTAGTTTAATATTATTATTAAGCAAATGAATAAATACAGGTACTGAGTAATAAAGAATGCCATCTTATTAATGAATAATGTTTAGATGTACATGAAAGTATCCCTATTACACATAAGCTCTATGGTATATAACTAACACCTTATGGGTTTGCAATTGGTCATTTTGGTCCAGGATTAAAACTAAAAAAATAAAAAATCAATCTTTCAAAATTTTTAGAACCAAACCAAATAGAAATTTTTAGAGAATTGAACTAAAAACACCAAAATTTTAGGAGAAGTGAACCAAATAAACCAAAATTTTTATTATGACACCTCTTACCCGATCCAGACACCGGTCGATTGTCAAACACGAGTAAGAAATACACACACACATGTTATCCGAAGCTTATTAAATGACATCTTAAACTTAATATTTATTAAGTTAGTGTCAATAAAACATTTCATTTACAAAAATATAGTTTAATAAAATTTTTTCGCATTATGTTACAATTCAAATTTGAGAATCAGTGTGCCGAAAATTCGGCAATGTAACGACTATACCAAAGCATTATCCCAAACTTGAATGGAAACCTATACTGTAAAAACACTTTTATATCATTTTCAATCACAAACACACTGCTGTGATCCTCTGATCACTCCAACAGCTCATATCTCAAAATTCCCTTCCACAATAATAAGAAGATATATCATACAAGTCAAAATCATTATACATCATTTTATATCTGAAACATGTATTTAAAACATCTATTTACATTTACATAACAAACTTTAGGCCCATTTCCCAAAAGAACATGTCAAGAATGCCTTTACTACTATTACATCACATGATTTACATAACACAAACAATACTAAAAGAAAATTCTTCTTCCAATATCCTTGCAGTTTCGAGACTCCTACTTATCTGTCCTTTATACCTACGTATCGTGAACACATGATACACTAAGCAAAGGCTTAATGGTGTAATCAAAGTAATCAACGTATAATTCAATTTTACACATACATATGTTCATGTATACAAGGTATACATAATTAAATAATCTCATGCCATGTGAAAACTAGTATCGACATGTGTACAGAAGCATATAAACATGCAAAAACATATATTTCACTATCCACCATCATATCATAGGATGTACAGTGGGTTTAGCTCAATTACAAGTATGTCCCAACATTATTCTTTTAATTAAGTCCATATTTATGAAAACATCAACCCTACTGGATAACTGGGACTCGTAGACCACTATGGTCCTAAAGACTAAATAAGCCCAGACACATCAAACCCGAAGGTTAGCTCCATAGACTGTAGGTCTACTCATCAAACTCGAAGGTCAATAAATCCATAAACTAGTAAGTCTACTCATCAGATTCATAGATCAGCTTTGCAGTCCAATAGGTTTACTCATCCGTGCCCGAAGGTCGCATAAAGGTACTGAAGTACCACTCACAGTTGCTAAACCCCTAATTAACTGGTCAACATATCCACTCTAGGTTGTTTACTAGTATAGACCATTTACCAATTCTTTTCAATTCCACCATCGATCAGTAGTTTTAGGTACGTTTTATAGATGTCTAGCTAATAAATTACTAAACGAGGAATCATGTTTATTTTGTAGTCATGATCATGTGTTTTCAAACATAACCACAACACATAATTATGATGTAAGGTCACATAAACATGTTACATATCATGTTATTACAAATTAGTGGTGTTGAACATTATCAAGCACTTGCCTAAAACCTTATTTATTCTCTACATGCTTCACATGCCAATATGACCATTTGCATCATACAACACATGATCAAGCAATAATATATCATATTTTCATATTACATAACACCACGACATCATAAACCAACCAAAACATCAAGTTTAAGCAAAATGCCATTGATACATAACACATATACCATTCTGCCATAATGTATTGCACACATTCCCATATTCATTCTACCACTAAAATAACACAATTTCATGCTCATATGATCCTACAACATTAATACATAACAACATATATCAGAACATAATCATATGACACAAATATACACATTCACATACACATTTTCATTAGGGTTTTAAACTAATAACATTAATTTCTTCGATTACACTTTCAAACGAGTCGCATGACACCCAAGAAGCTCATGTCACACCTTTTCCTTACCTTGTCCTTCTGCTTCTCACTTAAATCTACATATATAAACCATAATTATTTAAAAATTCATAAAAAAATAATATAACTCAAAACTAAATTTTGACTTTTGCAACAGACTTTCTAACGCTAAAAAATCACTATAAAAATATCAGGAGTTAGAAAAGCTTACCAAAAACCACTATTGACAGTATTCACTCAAGTGAAAAACTCTTAAAAATCTCGATTTTCTTGATTCTCTTGCCAAAATATGCGTTACGGGACCGTGGAGGCTTTAATTTTTGGTTTAATCAAACAAAATCAGGCTAAAATAGAAGAAATCAAAAAGAAAAATAGGGGAAGAACCAGCCATATTGGTGGCACAAAGAGAAGAAGATAAAAGAAAAAAATAGAAATTTTGACTTTTTGACCCTTTTTATACTTTTTGAAAAAAATAAGGCATTTTTCCCTCAAAAATCCATAAAAATTCATCCATAAGCTCGAAAATTATGCAACTAAATTAAAAAATTCACACTCATCATGCTCTACATGTCTAAAAAAATAAGCTCAAAAACCAAGAAAAATAGATTAAAAATGCAACTTTTAATGTTATGTGATTCCCGAAAAAATACTTCCCGGGTTCAAAAAATTTTGATTCCAGTTCCATTGAACTAGTTAAAATTTTTTAGTATCAAGTTGTACTAATCTTGAGTCCATTTGATCAAAAACAAAAAAAAAATTTATTCAACTTTAATTAAGGCACTATCACGGGACACTACCATGAAAACTTTGACCTTATTTTTAAGTATCTTAAAGACTTTATTTTTGCTTCAACTTTTACCCAAAATTATATTATAATTTATACTTCCATATGGTAGTGTCAGTACATCCTAGCTCTTTAGATTACTATATACAACCCGATACATATTAATTATAAATTTGAGATTTTTCAAGGCGTTACATTACTCCCCCCCTCCCTCCTTAAAAGAAATGTCGTTCTTAACATTACCTGATCCAAATAACTAAGGAAACTACTATCTCATCTGGTCTTCTCTTTCCCATATAGCTTCTCGTATGCCATGATACTTCCACAAGACTTTCACTAATGACACAGTCTTATTTCTCAGCTCCTTGACCTCTCATGCCAGAATACTTACTAGATCTTCTTCATATGTCAAATCTTATTGCACATCAACTTCCTTGATTGATAAAGAATGGGAAAGATTTAATTTATATCTTCTTAACATACACACATGAAAGACATCATATATCTGCTGTAACTTTAAAAGTAAAGCTTATCTGTAGGCTAATGGCTCCATACGTTCAATTACTTCATACAGACCAATAAACCTCAAACTCAACTTTCCTTTCTTTTCAAATCTCAAAATTTTCTTCCATGGTGAAACCTTCAGGAAAACTCTATCCCCAATTTCATATTGGATATCCCTTCTCCTCAAATCTGTATATGATTTCTGCCTATCAAAAGCAGCCTTCAAACTATTCTTGATAATTTTAACTTTTTCCTCTGCAACTTGGATCAGATCTGGCCCCATCAGTTTCATCTCACTCAATTCATTTCAGTAAAAAGGTGTTCTGCATTTCCTCTTATATAGTGCTTCATAAAGAGCCATTCTTAACTCGTCTGGTAGCTATTGTTTTAAGTAAATTCTACCAATAGCAGGTATCGATCCCAGCTTCCCTTGAACTCAATAGCACAACTCCGTAGCATATCTTCCAAAACTTGAATGACTCTCTCTGACTGTCTATCAATTTGCAGATGAAAAGTTGTGCTAAAACTCAATTGAGTACCTAAGGCATTATGTAGTCTTTTTCAAAACCTTGATGTAAACCTAGGGTCTTAGTCTAATATAATAGATGATAGCACTCCATGTAACCACACAATCCCATCGATATACGGCTCGATAAGCTTATCCAATGAATAATCCATCCTAACGGGTATAAAATGTGTAGACTTCATCAATCAATCTACTATTACCATACTATGTCACATCTACCCCGCGTTATGGGCAAACTAACAACAAAATACATTGTGACCTTATCCTATTTCCATTATGGAATTGCTATAGGATGAAGTAACCCAAATGGAATTTGGTGCTTTGCCTTTACCTGCTAACAAGTAAAGCACCTGGTCATATGCTCAGACACATTTCATTTCATGTTTGGCCACTAATAAGAAGTCTTTAAATCTTGATACATCTTATTGCTACCAAGATGTATAGCATATGGTGCATTATGAGCTTTTTGCAAAGTCTGCTTCTTCAATTCTTCCACATCTAGCGCACATATCCTGTCATGATAATACAAACAGCCATCATTCTTGTTTTCATACTTAGAAGCCTTCCCTTCTTGGATTGAACTTATCACACTTATAAGCTAATGATCATCATTCGGGGTATGTTTCACTTGCTAAAGTAAGCTAGGTTTCACTTGCAACTCAGCTAAAAGAATATTAACATCAGATAGCTCTAATTTAACATTCATGGCCCTCATAATTCTTAATCAATTCCATTTAGCATCTTTGTCTCAAATTTAGCTCTTTCTATGTAGAAAAATACTTCAGACTCTTGTGATCTGTGTACACTTAACACTTTTCTCCATAGAGATAGTGTGTCCATATCTTTAATGTAAACATTATAGTTGCCAACTCTAAATCATGCATCAGATAGTTCTTCTCATGAGGCTGAAGCTACCTAGATGCATATGCCATAACTTTATCCTCTTGCATAAGTACACAGCTAAGGCCATAATGAGATACATCACTATAAATTGTGAATTCATTTCTTAATATTAGTTGTATAAGAATTGGAGCTTCAGTCAATATACTCTTTAACTTGTCAAAGCTTTCTTGGCATTTATCATCCTATGTGAACTTAACATTCTTTCTCAATAGACGCGTTATAGGTCTAATAACAATTGAAAATCCCCTGACAAAATGTCTATAATATCCAACCAAACCTAGGAAACTCCTGATCTTTATGGTGTTTCTAAGTGGCTTCCACTCCATCACTACTGCAATATTACTCATATCAACTCTTATGCCCTCAGCCGATGCTATGTGTCCTAAGAAAGACACTTCACTCAACTAAAATTCACACTTGCTAAGCTTAGCATAGAGATTTCATCTCGTAGAATCTAGAGAATTGTCTTTAGGTTCTGTTCATGCTTTTCTCTACTCTTAGAATAATTTAGGATATCATCTATGAAAACCACCATGAATTGATCAAGATATGGTCAAAAGACCTTATTCATAAGGTCTATAAAAAGATACAGAAGCATTGGTAAGCCTAAATGGCATTACCAAAAACTTATAATGTCTGTATCTAGTTTTAAAAGAAGTTTAAGCCATATTTACCTCTTGAACTCTTAATTGATGATAACCTGACCTCAAATTAATCTTTGAGAACACTTCTACTCCTCCGAGCTAATAAAAAAAATCATCCATCTGAGGTAGAGGATACTTGTTCTTGATGGTCACTTTGTTGAGCTACCTATAGTCAACACATAGACACAAGGAACTATCTTTTTTGTTAACAAACAAAACTAGTGCTTCCCACGATGATACACTCAGTCATATAAAACCCTTATTAAGTAACTCTTGTAGCTGGATCTTTAACTTTTTCAATTCTGAAGGTGCCATACGATAAGGTGCTATCAATATCGATGCAGTGTTAGGTAAAATTTTGATGCCAAACTCAAGCTCCTATTCCAAAGGCAAACCCAATAGCTTTGCTAGAAAAACATTAGCATGCTTTAACACCACTAGTATACTACTAACCTCTGATTCTACCTTCTTAGCATCATATATATGTGCTAGAAAAGCTTAACAACCCTTTCTGATTAATCTAATAGCTGCCATCACCAATATAACATTAAAGAGAAAATTTGACCTTTCTCCCACAACCACAATCTCTATCCCATCATCAGATCTAAGAGAAATCCTCTTTTGTCTATAGTCCATCAATGCTTGATGCTTAGACAACCAATCCATGCCTAAGATCAATTCAAACTTATCAAAAGGTAACTCTATAAGATCTGCTACAACCTTGTGCCCTTGCACTTTCAAAGGGCACTCTTTGTAAATCTTATCAACTATAACATGTTGTCCAATAGGATTACTAATCATAATCCCCCTATCCAGTAATTCTAAATTTAACCCCCTATTTTATGTCCATGTGGTGCATATGTATGAATGAGTAGACCTTGGGTCAATCAATGCTAATGTAGGAGAGTTAAAGAGAAAGAAGGTACTAGCAATCACATCAGGCGAGTCGACCTTCTCTCATGCTCTTATGGCATACTGTCTCGCAAGTACCCTGGGCTCTATCTTACTATCCTTCTTACCCTTATAGGTACCCTTAAACTTCTCTCTCCTATCCCCTCTATCAATTCTCTATCCTCTGCTAAAAGTAGGTGTAGATCCATGCTCACTCTTTTTCCTCTTAAGGTAATCCTTGACGAAATGACCTATCTCTCCACATTCGAAACATACTCCAGATCTACTTAACCAGCATTCACCTTTGTGCCTCTTATGACAAGTCAAGCATTATGGAATAAAGATGCTATAACCCACAGATGTAGAAGTACTGGCAACCTAAGATCGTTGTCCTGCTTTATTCCTATTTCCTTAGTTTGCTTTCTACAACTTGCCTTTCTCTATGACTGTTGTGTATCTAATTGATCACCTTTAAGTTTCTTTTCAAAATTCTAAACCTTTAAATTTCTTTTCAAAATTCTAAGTCACTTGAGCTGACCCTTGACCATTAGTCTTGTTTTTTTGAAAATAATCTGTCCTCTCCTTTAGACACTTCTCTGTTGTGTAACAGGTGCGATGAAGTCCCTAATCTTCATAAAAGCAATATGTGGCTTAATTTCCATACTTAACCCCCTCTCAAAATGCTTGCATCTTTCAATCTCATTAGATACCAAATCTTTTGCATAACAACTCAACATAGCAAAATCTTTCTTATACTCAGCATCTAGCCTCTGACCCTATTTTAGGTCTATAAACTCATGTCTTTTATCATCCAGGTAGTTTTCAGGGATGTATTTCTTATAAAACTGCTCTAAAAAGAAATCCCATATCTGATCTACCTTTACCATATGCTCCGTCAGGGTATCCCACCACTGGTAAGGCTCCTCTTACAAAAGAGAAGTTACACAAATAACTTTCTCCTTTGGTGTACATCTCATGTGTTTCATGATCCTCTCAGTTCTATTTAACCAATACTCAGCTTGCTCAGCACTAATTGTTTTCTCACCCTTAAAGTCTTCGACTCCCTTCTTTTTAATCCTTTCAAGATATGTTTTATGGAGAGCTAGAGGTATTGATGATAGAGGAGGAGGTACTAGTTTTGGTGGAGGTAGAGCTGTTGTTGCTTGCCTCAACATGTCCGTTATCTCCCTTAAAAACTCTGATAGAATTCGTACTAATGAAGATGATTACCTAGCACCACTTTGAGACATAAACTCACTGCTAACAACATCTACACTCCTTACTCGTGGAGCATTGCTCTCTACTCTTTCCTCATCTCAGGGCGTAGATGCACTTATGCTTATTTATAGGCATAAAAAATAGATCTAAGTCTCGGTATCATGAAGATTATGTGATGTATAAATAAACTTAAGGCACTCAAACATTATTCTTTTACACATAGGAATAACTATGCTCTAATACCACCTAATGTGAAACCCCTTACCCAATCTGGATGCTGGCTAGTTGTCTAACTCGACTAAGGAGTGTACACATCACATGTTATCCAAAGCTCATTACATGACATCTCAAATTTAAGCTTTATTATGTTATTGTTAATAAAGCATTTCACTTACAAAAATATAGTTTAATAAAAAATTATTGCATTATGTTACCATTCAAATTTGAGAATCTACATGCCAAAAATAAGGTAGCGTAACGACTGTATCGGGGCACTATCCCAAACTTGAATGGTAACCTGCACTATAAAAACACTTCTATATCATTTTCAATCACAAACACACTGCTATGATCCTCTTATCACCCCAACAGTTCATACCTCAAAATTCCCTTCCACAACAATAGGAAGAGATATCATACAAGTCAAAATCATTATACATCATTTTGTATCTAAAACATATATTTAAAACATCTACTTACATTTACATTACAAATTTAAGCCCATTTCCCAAAAGAACATGTCAAGAGTGCCTTTACTACTATTACATCACATAATTTACATAACACAAATAATACCAAAAAAATAGCCTCCTTTCGATATCCTTGTAGTTTTGAGACTTCTATTTATCTGTCCTTTGTACCTACACATCGCGAACACACGATACGCTAAGCAAAAGCTTAGCGGTGTAATCAAAGCAATCAATGTATAATTCAATTTCACACATACATATGTTCATGCATTCAAGGTATACATATCAAATAATCTCATGCCATGTGATAACTAGCAATGACATATGTGCAGAAGCATATAAACATGCAAAAACATACATTTCACCATCCACCATCATATCACAGGATATATAGTGGGTTTAGCTCAATTACAAATTTATCCTAACATTATTCTTTTAATGAAGCCTATATCTATGAAAACATCAACCCTACTAGATAACGGGGACTCGTGGACCACTGTAGTTCTAAGGACTACATAAGCCCAAACATATCAGACCAGAAGGTTAGCTCCGTAGATCATAGGCCTACTCATCAGACTCGAAGGTCAATAAATCTACAAACTTATAAGTCTACTCATCAGATCTGTAGATTAGCTTCGCAGACCAATAGGTTTACTCATCCATGCATGAAGGTAGCGTAAAAGCACCAAAATACCATTCGCAGCTGCTAAACCCCTAATTAACTGGTCAACCTATCCATTCTAAGTTGTTTACTAGTAGGGACCATTTGCCAATTCTTTTCAATTCCACTATCAATCAGTAGTTTTAGGTACATTTTATAGATGTATAGCCAACAAATGACTAAACAGGAAATCATGTTTATTTTGTAGTCATGATTATGTGTTGTCAAACATAACCGCATCACACAATTACGATGTAAGGTCGCATAAACATGTTACATATCATGTTATTACAAATTAGTGGTGTTGAACATTATCAAGCACCTATCTAAAACCTCATTTATTCTCTACATGCTTAATATGCCAATATGACCATTTACATCATACAACATGTGATTAGGCAATAACACATCATATTTTCATATTACATAGCACCATAACATCATAAACAAACCAAAACATCAAGTTTGAGTAAAATGCCATTGATACACAACAATACACCATTTAGCCATAATGCATTGCACACACTCCCATGTTCATTCAACCACTAAAATAACATAATTTCATGCTTATATGATCCCACAACATCAATATTTAACAACACATATCATAACACAATTATATGACATAAACATACATATACATTTACACATTTTCATTAGGGTTTTAAACTAATAACATTAATTTCTTCAATTACACTTTCAAACAAGTCGCACGACACCCGAGAAGCTCATGTCACACCTTTTCCTTACCCTTATCCTTTCTCTTCTCACTTGAATCTACATATATAAACTATAATTATTCAAAAATTCGTGAAAAAAATAATACAACTAGAAATTGAATTCAGACTTTCGTAGCAGACTTTCTAGCACCCGAAGATCACTATAAAAATATCAAAAGTCAGAAAAAGCTTACCAAAAACCACCTTTGACACTATTCATTCAAGTGGCAAAACTCTCAATTTTTCTTGATTCTTATGCCAAAATACGCGTTACGGGACCATGGAGGCTTGAATTTTTTGTTCAATCAGACAAAATCAAGCTAAAATTGAAGAAATCAAAAAGAAAAATGGGAAGAAGGACCAGCCATGGTGGTGGCATAAGGAGAAGCAAAGATAAAAGAAAAAAAATAGAAATTTTGACTTTTTGACCCTTTTATACTTTTTGAAGAAAATAAAGCCTTTTTTCTCCCAAAAATCCATAAAAATTCAGCCATAAGCCTAAAAATTATGCAATTGAATTTAAAAATTCACTTATCATGCTCCACGTGTCTAAAAAAAATAGCTAAAAAATTGAGAACAATCGACTAAACATGCAACTTTAATGTTACGCGATTCCCAAAAAAATACTTCTTAGGCTCAGAAAATTATGATTCTAGTTCTATTGAACTAGTTAGAATTTTTGAGCATCAGGTTGTACTAATCTCGAGTCCATTTTAGTAAAAATAAAATATTTTTTTATTCAGCTTTAATTAAAGGCACTATTCATGGGACACTACCATGAAAACTTTGACCTTATTTTTAAGCATCTTAAAAACTTCATTTTTGCTTTAAATTTTACCCAAAATTATATTATAATTTATACTTCCATATGGTAGTGTCAGTACATCCTAGCTCTCGAGATTACTGTACACAACCCAATACGTATTAATTATAAATTTGAGATTTTTTGGGGCTTTATATTTATATATAAAAATGCAAACATGACATAGTTTTAAACTTCAAAATGATGTAGGTTTAGAAGTTTGATAATTTCAATTCGATTCTTGCAATTTT
>CANXYI010089456.1:0-11977 GCA_948208565.1 Hura crepitans
GGGTTATTTAGGGGATGAATAATTAAAAGATATATAGGAAAAAAGGAAAAAAAGGACCATTGGATTAGAGCTTGGAAGAATTATGATGACCCAATGCACTAACAAAGTTAAAGAGTCAATAAAGGCCAATTTAAATGTTCAATGAATTAATAGAGGCATCTATCTTCCTCCTCCCTTTCTCTTTTTATTGACGCAATTGATGAAAAAAGCCCTCCATCATTTGTCATCTTCATCTACCAATCTAGCCCTATTTTTCTTTAGTTAAGCCATCAAATGATGCCTATATAACCCCTAGATCTAAATTGAACTAAGAAATCAAGGTTTGGTTGGATGATCAATATGGTAAATAGTAACCCAATTTTAAAGCAATGATTTTTTCTTTAATCTTATCTTTTCCTAATGCTCTATAAGTTGCCAAAAACATATTTATAAAGTTGGAATAGGAGTTTCAGTGTTTCTATGAATTTATATGGACTTTTAACTTTTTGCCAATAATATGTTTTATAAAGGAAAGTGGCTCAAGCAAGAAGGAAGGCAACGAGAAGGCATAAATCAAGCTTATTAGTGTATTTTAATTATTTTGTAAGTGTGTTCAACTTAACTTATACACATGGAATTGATGTGATTTGCACTTATTATGAATATGGCATAATGTTATTATTGTAATGTTAAAAAGTTGGTGCAATGTACTTAATGTTGCATGAAATAGTATGTATAATATCTAATTTATTAAATTAAGGAAGAATGAAATGATTAAGGAAGAGATGATGTAGTGGCTGAAAGTCCTTAGAGACCTAAAGTAGGTGATTTTTTACATGTAATGAAATTACAAGCATAAGTGAGATTTTATAACTTGAATTAAGTGATAAGAATATCATTTGATGCTTAAAAGTATGTTGATACCATGTGTATATATCTAACATAATTGAGTATAAGTGATGTCTAATTGAGAATGTGATGATTTATTTGTTGTGGCCCTTTTTTATGAGGAGGTTACATGCCTCTTTAAGGAGGCTTAAATGATTTTATTTTTATTTTAGGTCATGTAAAAAGGCTTATACATGATATTGTTAAACTACTACTTTATTTGCTTGTAAAACATTAAGAGGTTAAAATGCATATAATGTTATAACTCATAGTACGTCAATTAAAGGGGTCTAATAAAAACAAATTATGTATAATGATTAAAATGAGAAAAATTCAAGTATATATCGTGTTTATGTGATGTTAATGCCATCATTTTCATACATACAACATGCTATGGTATTAAGGACAAAATGGCTAAAGTAGGAAAGCCAACTATTATATTTAGATGATGATTATGAGGTTAGTATTCCTTATTTATCTTTTTCCATAAGTATGCATCGTGGTGCTATGAATGAAATGTAATGCATTATGCCTAACATGAGGAAATTAATGTAAAAAAGAGACAAGCATGATATTCATATGAATAATGTAAGGCTATGGCTGAGTGGCCCATCAAGATGAGTTATGGTGCTTTAGGCACACATCAAGTAGGTATGAGCCTATAATAAGAGCATGATAGTATGACATGAATTTATTCCTGTATAAGTATGTAATAAGGTTAAAAATAACTAATAAACCATGAATAATTATAAATTTCTCTTAATTGAAGTATAAAATAGTGAAATAAGAATAAGTATGATAATGCCCTATATAATTAGACAACCTATATTATATAGATTAACCGGTCAATTAGGCAAATATGTAATTGCTAGCATACCCTCGAGTACAATTTGCCTTTTGGGAATCATTATGTCCTAGGGCAATTGTATGGTCTTTAGGCAACATTACAACTTTTGTGTCTAGATATGATCTACGGATTAGTTATGGCTTTTGAGCATTCGTATGGCTTTCGAGCAAACTAGTATGGCCTTTGAGCACAATTTGTCTCATTATCTAGTTTTGGATAGTTGTCTTTTAGGTATGAGCATAATATAAACATTCTAAAATATGTAACTAAGTATGTAATGAAGTAATTCAAGCAAGACAATGATGAAACCCAATTTAATATTATGATCACTAGTTTATGCATGAGAGATTATTATGATCATTTTAAGCTAATGTTTATAACCTATTGCATGATTATTGTATACTATCCATATTTATGCTTATGATGTTGATTTTATTAAAT
Source organism: Hura crepitans (assembly GCA_948208565.1). Taxonomy (NCBI): domain Eukaryota; kingdom Viridiplantae; phylum Streptophyta; class Magnoliopsida; order Malpighiales; family Euphorbiaceae; genus Hura; species Hura crepitans. The sequence goes on from CANXYI010089456.1 coordinate 2,156, forward strand.
TGATGTAAACATATGATTTGCATGTGGATGTGCATATGTTATGTTGAATACACTATTTAGCATTTGCTTAGCGAATAAGTTTATTTGCAATATATAGGTTAAAGTAAGAGATCAGAGTCAAACCCTAATTATCACCAAGTTCATCAAAAGAAAATTTATTTTGGTATTTTGTTCTTATTTAGTATGATAGGTGATGTATTAATTAGAGGCACTTTTGTGTAATTTGGGGATTGGGCTTAATCTATGATGTAAATAATTTTGCATCTCTTAAAAATTATATTATAACTTAATTATATAAGTATGCAAGATGATTTATGACTTGTATGATATCTCTTCCTAATGTATGCTTATGGAATGTTGACATTGAGTATAAAGGGTTAGATGGACTAAGATGATTTGTTTTGAGATTTTAGAAGTGCTATTTTTATGCAAGTTACTAGTGTTAGGATATTGTCTCAGTACAATCGTTACGCTACCAGATTTTTAACATGAGGACCCCATTACTATGCCTTGTAAAATAGCTTTTAATTATTCACATTTTTATAACCTTATGCATAACAAGAAATTTATGATAAAAAGCCAGGTTTTAATTTATAATGGTTTTCTATTAGAGTATATCAGATATTAGTATGTGTTTCGCTTCTTATTTAGGTGTGGTGATCGGACCAGGTAAGGGGTGTCACATTTAGTGGTATCAGAGCATCAATTTAGGCATTACTTGATATATATAGTTACATAAGAGTGTCTTAGGATTCAAAAAGTATATATCAAATAATTATACATATTGAGGCTTATAATTTATTCTTTTTCCTATAGAGTTTAGGGTGAGTCAACCTACACTAATAAGTGGTAAGGAAGTCGAAAGTTGTGTTCTTACTATAGTATGTCTATAAGCTACCAAGGCTAATAAAATCACCTTAAGTGATGCCAGAAAAGCAACTCAGAGACCATAAAATTCATCCTATATGGTTTGAGCAGATGATTGAATCAGTTAGGCAAGCAACTACTGCTATGGTAGCTATTACTATAGCCACTCTAGTTCCTCCGCCATCTCTACCATTATTGCTAGAGTCATAGGCCCTATAGAGGATCTACCTAGAAAGGATTAAAAAGATTAGGTTTGAAGACTTTATAGATAAGGAGATAGAAGATGCCGATAAAGTAGAGTACCAGCTAGATAAAACACTCAAAATTTTGTAGTAGATGAGAGGAAACCTAGAAGAGTATGAGATTTTCACAACTTCTCTTCTTCAAAATGAAGCATTCAAAAAGTGGGAGATGACTATTAAACATAATATGCTAGAAGATATGACTTGCGAATTTAAGAAAAAGTATATCATAGGCCATTATCTAGGCAAGAAGATGTAAAAGTTTATGGAGTTGAAATAGAAGCAAAGGTCCATAGTAGAATATGAGAAAGAATTCACAAAGTTGACCTAGTATGCTAAAGAAATGGTTTCTATTGAAGAAGATACATGGAAGAGGCTTGAGAAGGGGCTCAACCTAGACATTATGCTTCTGGTAGCTCCAATAAAGATAAAGGATTTCTTAACATTAGTTGTAGCTTACCATATAATTGAGGATATTTAGAAAAATGAGGGAGAAAAGAGATAATTTCAAAAGAAAGAGGACTTTTAGGTAGGGACAAGCCAACTTAACCCCTATATCAAAAAAGAAACCTGAGGGTGATTAGCCTAAACCATAGTAGAGCAAAAATATGTTCAAACTCAAAAGTTAGTTCAAGAGTTAAGGGTTAAGTCTAAGTAATAGAGTCAAATTTTAGCTGCCCTAAAATCTACAGCTAGGAGTGCACTAGCATAGCAATGTGAGCATTGTGGTAATAGACATAAAGGCGCATGTCGGATGAAAATGATATGAGTATGTTGGGGATATTGCTTTAAAGGCCATATATGTAACGTTGATAAGTTGAGGCTACATAAACAAAACCACTAAAGCCAAAAAGTGTTCTTCGAGTGCTAGGTCACCTTCATAAGGCTTTAAGGAGGGGTACTAGTCATGAAACTTTGAAGGGCCATAAAATGATGAAATTTACTTAATTCAAAGATTTAGCAGAACTAATAAATTATTTTAGGCTATAATCCAATGCACTATAGGCTTAGATTGAGTTGGGCGAGGAATGACCCGAGATATGCCTATATAGACCTAAAATTGCCATACCTTGAAGTTAGTGAAAGAATTTTTGAATTTTGAGGTAGTAAGCAAATTGTCTTAATTTTAAGGTTTTACACATAAATTTAGGCAATTGTTAACTATTATATCAGCAAAATTTGGCTATGAAATTCATGAGCCTCTAAATGGGACTAATTAAGGATTTTAAAAATAAATATAATGATTTTCAGAGGTCTAAGCGATTTATAAAAATTCCCCAAAGTTCTTACCAAAATCGAGCTTTTTCAGGTTTTTCAAGTGGCATGTAAGCCTTATAGGCTATATCAGGCCGGTGTAGCAGTCAAGGTCCAAAATACAGGCCACTGTACATTTTTTAGTTCCCTCTTAGTCCAGTTTTTATAAGTGTCGTTTATCTAGTCGGGCCTATCAAATAGACTTAAAATAATGGAAAATGTTAATTCAAAATAATTTATGGTATTTTTTGATAATGAATTTTAATAAATACACCACAATGGAATTTTGGTAATCTTGAAGAAATATGACATATCATCTGTATGATGTCAATCATCAGGTCTATTTCTCATGCACTAGACCTAGACTATTATTAATATTTGCATGTGTGTGTTATTGCATGTTTTAAATGGTTTAGATTTACTTAATGAGTTTTATACTCAGCATAACTGTGTTGTGGTCGTAGGTAACAAAGATAAGTAAGCTAGCCTCAATGATTTTGCACTATAGCCATACAAAAGTTTAAGGGTAAAGGGAGTTTTTTCTCTTTCTAATAGTGGCATTCATGTAAAATCTTATAGGTTTGGGTTATCATGCTTAGAAGCCGTTATGTCTGTATTTATAACCTAAATGTAATATATATAAGTAGGTGTGGTGTTTGTTTGGTTGTGTGTGGTTTTATAACTATAGGCCTAAGGTCCTGTTTGTTTAATGCTAATATGAGTTTGATGTTTGCTACGGATTGACTGGGGGACCATAATGGTCTAAATAGAGGTTATGGGTTGATTACTTATAGAAGTGTTTCTAATAGGTGAAAAAAAATTTAGTATATCACCTAGGTAGCCGTTATGCTACCCCATTTTTTATACCTTCTAAAGTGTTTGTATATCCTTTATCTGAGTCTATTAGACCATGTATGAATTTGATTAAGGATTAGACTGGAAACTTAAGCATTATCTGATAGAGCTATTAAATAGTCCATAAGTGTTAAGGAGTTTTCTTTTAGAGCAATCATAGTATAGGTTACCAGATGAGAAGTGCATCACCTATCGAGTTTCTTCAGGAATCCAGTAGGGGATGTCACGTTTGGTTGTATCAGAGCCTAGGTTTAAAGTTCTTAGGTAATTTACATGAGTGCTAGAGTCTACGGTTGGTTATGTGTCATGCTACACTACAAGGAGGCTGATAAGTTTTATGATTTTTGTAGTAATACGAGATGGCTGATAGACTTTTAGAGGAAAGAGCAGAGGAAGTGGCTAGCTATGCTCTAACTACATTATAAGGAGTAGATAATGTAGGTACTCCTAATCCTATTAATGTTCTATATAAGCCATAACCTCAAGCACAACCATAAGTAGTAGCATCTCTAGCTTTGTTGCAACAAATAGTAAATCGACTAAGACACACCTCTGCTCCTGCTGCTCCACTTTCACCTCCTCCACTAGCTACAGTACCTCCATTACCCCTAACTCTTGTACAAAAGACACCTTTGGATAAAATTAAAAAGATGTGAGCTATGGATTTTCTAGGCATAAAAGAGGATAATGCAGCATGAGTGGAGTATTGGTTTGAAAGGACTTTTAGGATTTTAGAACAACTGGAATGCTCAAAAGAAGATAGTCTAAAGTGAACAACTTCCCTTATGTAAGAAGAAGCATAACATTGGTGGGATACTATCAGAAGGAGGAAGTTAGTGATAAAGCTCACATGGGAGTCTTTCCTGATAGAATTTAGAAAGAGATATATCCCTAAGTCCTATAAGGATAAGAGGAGGTAGGGATTTTTAGATTTGAAATAAGGCAGGAGGACAGTGGCTGAATATGAGAAAGATTTTACTCAACTGATCAGATACGCTGAGGAGTTCATACCCAATGAAGAGGAAAACTATAAAAGATTTCTAAAGGGGTTAAATATAGAGCTGAGAATATAGAAAGCAAACCCCAGTGTAGCATACTTTGTTGTATTAATGGCATCTACCTATGACATTGAGGAAATAGTACAAGAAAGGGAGACTTCTTCCAGAGAAAGAGACAGTTTACTACGGGCAATCCAATGCAACCCTAAGTGATATTAAGAGAATGAAAGAGATACCATCTCAATCCTAGTTTATGCTTTAGGCATGGAGATAAGCATAGTCTCAGAGATCTAGGCAAGCTTCCATAGTTATAGATCGAGTACCTCCTAGAACTATTAGCACTCTCAGTCCTTCAGATAACAAAAATGGATCCTTAACCTATAATATAAGTATCAAGAAGCATTGGGGATAGTGTAAATCTGACAGAAGATGAGAGTGTTCTACATATGGTGCCAGAGACCACTAACAAAGAGAGTTTCCTCAAAGGCAGCCCGAGGGTGCTCACACTCAGGCATCCATAGTTGCACCTTAGAACAGGGGTTAGAGACAGACTAGAGGGGATCAACCTAGTTCTAGTTAAGGGACCAGATTAAAAGCCCATGCCCTAGCAAAATAGTATGTTGTTAGAGCCAAAGAGGAGGTAGCAGCATTATATGTCATAACTGGTACTTTTTTACTTATTTGATGTCCTAGATTTGGCTTTGGTAGACCTAAGGTCCATACATTCATATGTATGCACCACATTGGTAGATGATAGAGGAGTAAAATCTGAGCATGTGAACATCGATATACAAGTCAGTAATCCTATAGAGTAGAGTGTGCATGTGAATAAAGTGTATAAATAGTGTCCTTTAGTGTTCCAAGATTGTTTGTTTCTTATGGATTTGCTTGAATTGCCTTTTCATGAGTTTGATGTGATTCTAGAAATAGACTGTTTGTCAGAGCATCAAGTTATACATGACTGTAAAAATAAGAAGCTAACCCTCTAAACTATAGAGGGATAGACAGTGACAATTGTGGGTGAGAGAAACTGTGTGAATAATCTCATCTATGCTGTTACAACAAAAAAAACTCATCTAAAAAGGGTGTAAAGCTTATTTAGCTCATGTCATTGACATTAATGCTTCCACCCCAATACTTGAATAGATTACTATAATATCTACGTTTCTTGATGAGTTACCAAGCTTGACTCTATAGTGAGAGCTTGATTTTAAAATTGAGGTGTATCCTAGTACAACTCATGTTCCTATTACTTTTTACCAAATGGCACTTGCTGAGCTAAAGGAACTAAGGGTGCAATTGTAAGAATTGTTAGATAATTTAATGCCCGAAAAACCATCGTTTGATGAATAGTAACTCTCAAGCCTGACATGGTGGTGTTTAGGGCATCGAAGGGTAATTTACTAGCGGATAGGGATTTTGGTCAATTGAACTTTGATCGACCAAAAAGTGATGAAAAAGAATGAAATAAAAATTTTAGTAAAACTAATAAATTATTTCGGATAAAGAATTGATGAATAGTGAACTTAGTTGGGGTTGTGCCGGGATAGCTCCGGGAAGTGCTTGGACAAACTCAAAAATATCTTACCCTGAACCTCAAAAATTCGATTGAGTATGGTGGAGAAGGAATTTTAATTTTTTAGTGCATTTAATACTTTTTCTAAATATTTTATTCTAGTAGGTGAACAGTGCCATAAGTCAACTATTGAATTTTGACATGAAATTTTAAGTAGACCTTAGTGACACTAAGCGAATATTTTTGAGGCTAAATTGAATATTTTCGGAGGTCCAGAGAATATTTTATGAATTTCTAAAGTTTAAAATGGCACAGAGTGAATAGTAACCCTAGCTCCCAGAGGAGTTTTGCACCTTAATGAATTTAATTGAGGATTTTTGGGACTAGAATTATGATTTTTAGAGGTCTATTGAAATTATTTTGAATTTTCAAAGTTTAAAGCAAAATAGGATAAATTTGGACCATCCGATCAACACATGGCGCGATCATGACCATCCACTTTGCTTATACACCTAAGGGGACATATGTGTGCATGGATAAAATGGAAAAGAAGTCATCTCCTTCCTCTTCCCATAAATGGCTAACGCCATTCCAAGCCTTGGGAGCCTCAATTTTTCATTTATTTCTCTCTCCTCCCATGGGAAAAAACATAAAATTTAAATGATTCTGAACCACTATGCTATTTTAAAGCTAATCCCATAGACAGAAGTGGAAAATGATGTCTAGAAATGAAGTTATGAGCACTTGAATAATAGTCCCAATTTGATGTGTATGTGTTTTTTCCAAGGTTTCATATTTTTCTTAAGGAGTATTTGAGGTGTACATCTTATCCTTAAAAAGAGATTTCAATTAGGGGTTATGTATGCCTTTTTAGAAAATTTCAAAGTTAGACCCCATTATAGAAGTTTTGGAAATGGTTATTAAAGGTGGAGGAAGATGGATTCAATGGTTCTAAAGTGGCTTCAACATGTCTGAGAGACCACTATAAGTGAATTTACTTGAAACATAACTTGTATGTTGGCAGAAATATGGAATTGAAGTTTGGGCATATGTATGGAAGTTGTGTTTGCATGGGTGCTTATGTGAGTATGTATGTGAAATGCATGCTAGGATGTGTAAACAAAGGATAAAAGATGATATAGATGTGAATTAGCTGTGAAAAGGATGCGTAAGTATGTGATACATGCATGATTGTGTGTATGTCAAGCATGCCATGGTGTGGACATAGATGTATGGCATAAGGACATGGAATGTTATGATGGTAGTATGATGTGTAACATATGAATGCCATGAAATGAATGGGATATAGCATGGCTATGTGAAAAGGGAGTTAACATTATATGGTGTAGTGATGATATGTATGGTGAACATTTTAGGATATGGTATATAAATATTAGAATGAAAGATATTAGAGGAAAAGAAAATAATAAGATTTTATTAGGATGGAGTAGTTGAGATTTTAGAGAGTAAATGATGGAAAAATACATTAAGATGAATAAAATGTTAAATGGTGCAGTTTATTTTAAAATATCATGGGTTGAAGTGAAAGTAAATGAAATTAATTAGATTGTTGGTGAGGAAAAATTACCAAAGGAATAGTAGCTTCTACGTAGAAAGGACTTGTAACTGTCTAAGAAATTTAGATGACCTATAACTTAATGAAAAATATGATTGAATGAAATAAATTAATATCTATATCTTTTTAGCATGAAAATAAGTTGAATAAATAAGTGGTAAATTGGAAAAGTGATTAGCTGAGTCTAATTAAACCAGAATAGTTTAAAGAGTTGCTCTATTATTGAAAAGATGAATGAACAAATTAGGAGATAAGGGAAGTAATTATTAATGCACAATAATGTATCAATAAAGTTACAAAATATTAATACCTAGAAATTTGTTAGACTACAGGACATAAAAAGTGATTATAATTAATAGAGACTTAAAGATAAATGTATAGGGTAAACCTCAAAGAATTGCATAAAGTGTATTAAGCAAATTGTCAGACTGTACAGAAAATGAATATTATTATGAATATAGCAATAAAAAGAGTTAATTACTAAATTTGAGAACCACCTTATTGTAAGGTAATGCAAGAATTACATAACATAAAATCTATGGAATATAATCTATTGGGACTCATGGAAATGAGGTAAATTGGATATATGTTTGCAACAGAAAAGAATCAAAATTAGTGGTGAAAGCTGCTGTAAGATAATTATATGAAATTGATGACATGAATGGAACTAGAGTTGAAAATATGACAACTTGATGAAACTAAAAGGATATCAACTAGAATCTAATTGATAAATGAGGCAAAATGACCGAAGAGAATAATGTCTTTTATTATGGATGAACTAGATAATGTATCTAATAGCAGTGAATGATAATTGAAAGTGAATCTTAGGGTTACTTATTGTTTATACACTAGATAAGTTGACCGATCAACTAGGGATTAGCAGCTGCTAGAGGCTAAATCTATATGGAGTTTAGCCTATGTATGGTGGGTGCAGCCACTGAGAATTAATTTAAGCCTACACGCTATGGGTATTGAGAGGCCTATGGTTGATCCCCATTACCCACTCTTGGGTATCAAAAGGTCCACAAATTGATCCCTATTATCCCTCTAACATCTTACTTGTGTTGATTGTATTAGGATGTTAGGAGCTCCTATAGGGCTGATCCCTATTATCCTCTTTTTGATACTGAGAGGTTCCTCAAAACTGATCCCTGGTATTGGGCAAAGGGTGTGTATAGACACTGAGGTCTAAAATGTGGACCACTATACAGCTTTGTCTTTTGTCCGATTATCAGACTAGGTTAGTACAACTACTGAGGTCCAAAATGGGAGTAACTGCATATTATGATCCCCGTTATCTAGTGGTTGAGAGTTTTTCCTTAACCTTGTGGGTAAAAATAGACTAATAAAAGAACCTAAATGGATTTAATGATAGTAATGAGAAAATTGGGATAAAAATAACCTTAATTGAGATAACCTGTGAGGAAATACATTATGAATAAGAGATAACCTATAAAGAGAGACTGAATAATCTTATGTAACCCTAGTGTAATTTTCTAGGGGAATAAAAGATTGATCAAAGGTACATAAACTAAATTGATTAATGTGATAATGATAAATTGAATGGATAAGCAATGTTAAACATGTAAACTTGGGTATTGAAAGAATAGATAGTGTAGATGTATGTTGTTATAGACTTTGGGCATACTTGGAAGCCTATAGATGTTGTTAGTAAATGGTTGTATATGCTTGCATGTGATGGTGATATATGGTATGTTTGGTTAAATTCACCACTGAGTGCATACTCAGCATATCGGGTGTTCGATGTGTAGGAGGTAGATTAGAAAGATATAATATAGATGATTAGTAGTGTAGCTGACAACTGTCCAGGTATGATATTATCTGATTAGCTTATTTAGGTTTAGTAGCTAGAGGCATTCGTGCATGTCAATGTAGGTAGGTAAGTGTATGATGTTTGGTTAGCTAGTATGATAGTTATACAGTAAATTTGTATAGCAAAAGCATGTGAGTGTCATATGCCTAGTAGTTATACGTCATATCACTAGAACTATTAAATAAAATTTCTAGAATGAATAGGAAAAAGCTAAGTAAAAGTTAAATGAAAAGCCCTTAGGAAAATCCAAGGATGGGTGACCTCACGAGAAGTAGCACACTTTGCCTATTTTCTTTAGGAATAGGCAGGGAGTGTTAAATTTAGTTGTATCAGAGTGGGTTTAGGCAGTTCAAGATAGTAATGCATTAGTGCCTTAGGAGTTTTGGGATACGAACAATCGCTACACTGCTAGTAAATGAGGATTGTTGAAATGAAAGTGATAAAATAACTATGTAAACTTCTAAGGATAGAAATAGTGGGCTAAAGTAATGGTGCTATGACTTGTATGATCCTCTTCCTCCTAATTAAAGTTTGCAAAGGTTGTTAAAGAAGCTATAAAAGGGTAACAATGCCTTAATAGAGGACTACTCCGTGGATGGTACGGAGAGATGGTATGATTATTTAAGTAGACAGAGAATAAGAGCATTTGAAAGAAGAAAGTATAGTGCCCTTGTATATCA
>CANXYI010089493.1:0-20006 GCA_948208565.1 Hura crepitans
CATTGGTTTACCCAAGTTAGAATATCTTCTTTCCTAGACCGCATGCACATCAACAATTTTGTTCACAACCCAAATATTACTACTTGTGAAAATGGGATTATTCATCCTTTTAAACTCTTTATTTTGATAATTAGATTCTAGGTCAATGGTAATATCTTAACTTTAGTAGTTAGCCCACTATTCATGTAATTGCTTGGATTCCTTATGAACATTTTAATTTTATTAATGTCTTCAGGCTTATTCTTTATGTTCAAGATCTTATCTCTTTACCTTTACAAGTAATCAGAGAAACTCTCATTTTGTCTTTGTTTCACCAACTCTAGATCCTTTAAGGTAATTTCTATACTGGCATTATTAGAATATTACTTATTGAATACTTATGCTAATTCATTATAATCCTCTTTGACCTTCTTTTCTTGGTAATGGTACCAATCAAAAGCTTGGCCTATGAGAGACATGCTAAACATGCTTACTATTTGTTCTTTAAAGAGGTGAATATATCTCAAAGCAATAGCGTATTGCTTCGAATGAGTATGGGGGTCAATTATGCTATTGAGCATTCTTAAGATAGGCATTTTAAATCTATGAGGCATTGCTCGATCAGGTCTTAAGTTGATATCATTAAGGTGAATGTCTTTGCCCCTAGTGACTAGGCTAGTTATGGGTTCCATTTTCTCATTAAGCTTCTTTAGCTAGGCATTCTAAAATGTCTTGAGAGGAGGAACCTTGTGGTATGCCTTGGAAACAAGTGGAATTTCATCATCAGAACATTGGTAATCTCCTCTAACTACTATTTCTTTTTCATTATGAGTGGCTGAAGATTGTCTTCGTTCTTTTTGGCACTAGACTTGAGACAAGACATTAATTATAACTACCATCATTTTGTTCTCCATCTCATTCATTGCCTCAAAGAATAGGGCTTTGGTTACGTATGGTTCCTACCTTAGGTTGTATTAGTAGTTCTTCACTAACTCAATTGAGAGGCTTGCCTATCTATTTTCAATTGAGCAATGAATAAAGGATCAATGATAACTGTCAAAATAAGGGGTTAGATATGATGCATGTATAATATTAATAATGAAAGATACTGATGGTGCATGACATGCAATGCATGCTCGTGGTGTAGTAAGGATAAACACATGCAAGAAAACCTTCCAACCTTATTCCATCTATACATGTTGTCAAGTCAGCTCCTTCCTAGGTAAGGTTGCCTAAGTGTCATTAGGGGATGCATAGGTTTGCTTATATGCTTATTAGGCCCAATGGCCTCTTGTATTTAAGACACATATAAATATGATAGCTTATGATATTTAAATCTTACTCGAAGTGAATTTAAGTTAGGCCTATCCTAGATAAAAGGCACAATGGGCTTGCCCTACTCTAAATGAGGTTAAACAAAATAAGCTCGCATAGTAGTAATAATGCAATCATAATCTTTTAGAGTCATACAACCTAGGGGAAGTTACTATGTTTAATTATATGGGCTTATGGTTTGCTCAAAAAAAGCTTATTGGTTCCCACAAATAGAGGTCCCTTATAACAAGTCTTTCAAATCAAGGATAATAGCGATTGATTAGTTCACCTTTTCATATACCCAAAGGTGTGAGGTTTATGAGTGATAGATATGCTAGCACTTCTCTATTCTTGAATGAAAAATAGAGTCATGGTTCATAACACCATCCAGGGTAATAAGGACGCAATATAAAAAAGTGCATTGCAATGAGATTAATAAAAATTAGAATATTAGATGTCATATTATTTTGGCAGTTTTAGATTGTGTATCTCAATCCCTAGTGGAGTTGTCACTATAGAGATTATGTATTTTGACTGAGGATGAGAGTGGTTAGTGGAGTCACCACTTTGCCTTTACACTAGGACCTCTAATATTCTATACTAAAAAAGTTTAGAATTCAGATCTTATTTTTGCCCTAATAATATGCCTTCCATTTTATATTCTAATGTTTAGCAATCCCTTTTCAAGCAAGTATGCATTGTATTTAAAGTAGTTATGTCACCTTTTCATGTATAAGAAGTAAAATGTGATATTTATAGAATATAACAAGGTATATTGTACATTTATAAAGTGAGTTATCCAATCTCAACTTACACATCAATGTTATTTAAAACATTTTAACAAGAATGAAAACACTTACTAAAATAGGTTTCTAAAAATCTTTCAAAATTGAGTTACTTATTCAATATTAGAAATCTTTGTGCAAAAATTTTGGTAGCATAACAGTGTATGGGGCACTATCCAAAATTTTGAATAGTAACTTGTAAGCAAGAAAAACACTTTTATAAATTTTGTCATTCATTTTCACAACTCTTTGATCCTTCTAATCACTTTACATAGCATCACAATAGCACACATTCTCAATCTTATGAAGAGACATGAATTTAAAAGCATTTTAAAATATTGTTACATATCCCTTTACAAATTACAAAATATGACATGTTGTGGCATAGGCCCCAGACTAATAATAACCAATATAAGGGTGCACTTTTTTCTTATCTATATTTTAAATACCTTAATTGCAACATCAAAATATACAAAAATAATGGTCCTTCTCTTGTTGATTTGGATGCCCTAAGGCATAGCTCAATTGTTCTCCTTAGTTATGCATAAAAATGAAAATGATGCCCTAAGCAAATTGCTTAGTTGTGTAATCTAAATAATTATTGCATACACTTATAATACATATCTATTTTAATAATGCCTATTGGCATCTTTCATAATTATAATAAAGATTTAACATTTCATGCCATGTTTGTGTACACCATTTAATATGAAAGAATTAACATGCTTAATAGCATCATAATATCTAAACACTTAACACCATATATACATACCACTCATGAGTATAAATAGTGTAAATATTATATTCCACTTATAAGCACATATACATATACCACAAATAAGAAAAAATAATGCTATTATTTTATTTTTATTAATATTCATCATTCACATAATTAAAAATAATGCAGTGTGTAAATTGTCATGTTTACTCTAATTAAGAGTATATGATTGTTTTTATGTTACCCATATTAATGAGAACATAGAACCTATGGATAATAAGAGTATTCCATGCAGTGGCCCTATGGAACCTAAATAATAGTTGTACCTATGTAGAAATAAAAAATGATTAAAATAAGATTTTGGGTTAGGCTATGAATGGACCAGTAACTAACATTAAGCACCAACATGTCTTGTAACTGCTATCTATCCCTTATTGATTTGTCAACCTATCAATCTTATATCATAATTTTGATGCTTATATAAAGGCTTATAAATTTATTAAAAACAATTAGGCTATTTTAGTCACTATATATTTTTCGTGCATTTCATACATAGAGGATATACTTACCACTTAACCACTTTATATAAGTAGTTATCATACCTATTACAACATTTCATTCTTCTCATAGATTTAAAATTTTATATGTCATCATACATGCTCAATGGTATACATTTCAAGAGTTAAAACTTTCTAATTATTCAAAGGGCCATTCAACCATAATCATATCCATGCACTCATAGGGTTATTTGATACAATATCATGTTAATCTACTTTACCTTGTAATTATGAATTCATAATCCATCAGTAGGTACCATTATATAGTAATTTACACCTATTCATTATAATACACACACTTCTACACACCAAGGCCTTTTGGCCGTAAACTATACATATACACACATACATGTGCACACTTAGTTAAACACTATATTACTCAATTTTTATATCTCATAATTTTACATCCATATTCAATCATTAGAAAACTTTATGATATGGATTCACATATACATCACCCATACACACAATTATATACCAAAGGCCAATCAACCATCTTTTTTTTCACACTTAAATGCCATTTCTTCCATCATTCAAAAAATATTCATAACCCAAATTATCCTATAATCATAATTTACAACTTAATTGTCTATTTAGATAATAGTTATGTATTTACATACATATATACATATTTACATACATTATGTATACAATAAAGCATGCCTTAATTATAATAATTAGGTCAACTACACATACCTAAAATGCTTGAAAAACCATATGAGGCCTGACTAAACCATCACTTTGCCTATGTCAAGACCTAGCTCCGTGTCGGCAACTACACATTATAGATTCAATTTTAGAAAATTCATATAAAATCATAAGATATCCAATATTACAAACGACCACATTTTTTAACTCTTGGGAACTTATATATTGATTAAAAAATATCAATTTTTATAAATTTTTAATTGAATGAAAAATTGGCACTATTCACCCAACTCGATTTTTGGCAATTTGCCTTTGATTTCCTTCGATAAATCACTTAATTACATATCTAGAGGCCATGGAAATGTAGTATATTTGGTTAGATGTTGAAAATGATGCTTAAAGAGGAGAAAAAGATTGAAATAAAGGGAGGAAAATCTTCCTTTATGCCATTGGGTAAAGAAAGAAAAGAGAGAATGATTGATTTTTGGTGTTTGACCAAAAATACAAAGTGTTGACCTATATATAGTATGTGAGAAAGTATTTTTTAATGCAATATTTAATTTTTCCCTTATTCTAACTCCTTTTTAATTTCATTTAATCACCAAAAATTATTTTAATTATGGCCCCACATGCTCTAAAAATCAAAGCTCAAAAAATGCAAGAAACTGAATTAAAATGCCATTTTTATGCATCTATTTATTAAAATAAAATACTTCCCAACCTCTAAAAATTTTGATTCTAGTTCCATTAGACTTATTGCAATTTTTGCATATCAAGTTGCACAAGTTTTGGAATTTTTTGAGCAACTTTGAAAATTGCTTATCGTTTATCTTTGCCATGGTAACTATTCATAAGACGCTGCCTTAATAACTTTCTTAGGGTTTTTACTAATCAAAATTTGCCCAAAATTATTTTATGACTAATACTTTCATCTATTAACTTTAATGTACCCCAAGTCTCGAGAACACTATTCAACTCGGGAAAATACTATTCATAAAAATCGAGATTTTTAGGTCATTACATGCTTAATATGATGATGCATATAAAATATTCATAATAATGCCTATGAAGTATAAAAGACAAATATGCTTGATGTTTTGATCTTTGTGCTCATAATGCATGATTTGAAACATAAATGTATTCCAAATATTAAAGAGCTTTAGCTATGCGATGAGGTTATTTACAAACCAAATGACTAATAAAACTCATTTTAAAGTTACTTTAAAAAGGTGAAAGATAATTAAACATAGTGATGGCCAATATGATTAGACAACTCATATACCAACCCCTACTAGATTTCCAAAGAAACCTAATAAGCAATGCACTTTCCACTAGGACACCCATGCTTAAAATTGCTCCCGAGGTTTATTCTTTTAACTATTACTCATTCTACACTATTTAATTCTATCTGACTCTAAAATTAGTACCATTTATTCCTATAGTTCATTTAGGTCCATTCCATGAGGTTTTTGCTAATATGGATCAATTTCAAGCTAGATAGATTTTATCCCAAAATTCGATAGCATAGCGGCTACCCCGGGTCACTATCCTAGAAATTCCATTTTGTAAAGCACTTCTATAACATATCCTCAAACCACTTGGACCCTTCTAACCCCCCAGGTAGTAATCTAACTTCATCATAATATTAGTTTAGCAATATAAGCCCCAAGACACAATTAATTTATCACATATATAGAGCCTTAGGCTTACAAACCATATCATCAAATAAAGGGATTTACACATAATCAAGATAGTCTGATAGGAACTCATTACAAAATACTATCTTGATGTATATAGAATCCTATGTAAGGTAACCATTCCCCCATCTATTCACATAAGTGTAAGACTATAACCTATACTCATGGCAACTTTACTTACCTATCTTCTAAACCTTAACTACACGCACCCTGAGGCTATCTGCAAGTTTTAATTACTTGTACACCAAAACTAGTACGCTGAGTATATAATACTCAGTAGTGAACTCAATCATTTAGGTCATGTCATAAAAGTTTTCATGGATTTCTATAGTACTGATATTTATTTATTCTACCAAGTTATTATATTAATAATTAAAAATACATTCATCGAAATAACCGCATTACCCTTCTTCCTCAATTATTAACTACTATTTAGGTGATATCTTAAAATTCCATCTTCTGTGGTGATTCACCATTATCAATGATAATCTTATTTAACTCAAGTTTCTAGATCTATGATTAACCATTTTTGCCGAATGACTAAAATATCCCTAATCCTATCCATAACCCTTTTGTTGTTTATATAATTATTTACAATCAATACATTATGAATCTAGATCACTTCCATGAATAAACAGTTTAGTTATTTAATCGATTAGGGTAGTACGTGTTATGTATGCAAAATTACAAAATTTCCCCTTTAAGTGTTATTGCTAATAATTTGTTTAACCAATCATCTTAACACATTTAAATTATGGTTTTAACGTCATTATTAACAAGTTCATACATAATCTCTAATAATCAAGCTTATAATTATTACCGAGGTAAAATTACCAAAATTCCCCTAGTCATACGTTTTATATTATTATATAAATATTTATAACCAAATAAGCCTTTTTATTGCTTATTAGTCCTGATTTAGTTTATTGTTATTTATTTCATTAATTTATCTAGCCGGACTAGGAAAATGACACCAACATACACTGGACCTAGAGGGAATGAAAATAGTGTAGTAATTTATAAGTTGGAGCCCAACTGTTACACCGATCTGATAAAGTGAATGTCTAGAGCCAAGTCTGACTATCAAGTTATTGCAATGGCTCTATAGGACCTATGACATTGCACTAGAAAGGATTAAGTGAATTTCTACAACCAAGTCTGACTGTCTGACTAGTGCAGGGGTCCTACGAGACCTATGATATTGCATCAGTAAGGATCAAGTGAATGTCTATAGCTAAGTCAAACTGTCCGACTAGTGTAGTGGTCCTGCAGGACCTAAGACATTGTGTTGGCAAGGATTAACTGAATAATGTGATGGTGTTTGCCTAGCAGACTAGTGTATCAAACAAACTAGTGCAGTGACCCTTCGCAAACTATGCCGTTGCACCAGTAATGATTAAGTGACTAATGCCATTATGTCTACCCAGCAGAATGGTCTATCTAATTGACTAATATAGTGGCCCTCTGGGACCTACACTGCTGCACTGATAAAAATTAATACTAGCATCAAATGGTAAGAGCAGAAGATTGTCTATCTAACAAACTAGTACAGCAGCCCCAATATTTACCTAGGCCATTATACCAACCCTATTAGAAAAATGTATAGTGTATTAGCTGCTGGAATCCCTAAGTTGACTAGTCTGCCCATCCAATAGGTGTCTAACTAATTGGTCATTTAACCTCAATTTAAGTCCATTTCTTTATTAATCCAATTTTTATAATATTCTTAAGTAAAAAATAGACAGTTATAAATTTTATCATACAGTCAATTTTTAGCCTAGTTTGGTTTGGCTTCAATCAGGCAGTACCGAGTAGATTTCCATAAGAATTCTTAAGTATTAAAATTACCAAAATTTAAGGTATATTAGCCTTGATTTTTATTCCATAGTAATTCTTTATAATATTAACATTCACTATGTAATGGTATTTTGATTATGGTAAGGGTCCAACTAGACAATTATAGGTCATTTCGTCAAACTTTAGTAGCAAATTCAAGGTTCATTTCACTACAATTTTCAATGTAGTTTTTAGAAGTATTTCTATTTGGTTTATAGGCCGTAAGCCATAGAACCCCTAGGCCATTTACAAGGCCAAACATAGGCTCAAAAGCCATTAGAAACCATAGCCTTTAGAGGCACATTTTTAGGTACATTGTCAAGTTATGACACATGTTCTAGCTTAGGTCACAATTTAGGCCTTTTTGTCTAAGTCCATGTGTCAAATATTGTTACATTCATCATAGTCCATTTTGTGCATTCATTTGCATAACACTTATCCCATCTAATTGTCTAACTCCACACAAACAAATTAAGTTATTTCGTGATCATTTTTTCATGCTTTAACTGCATGTTACTTATGTATAGTTTGCTCAAATATACATCACATTTAAGTTAATATAGCCCTCAGGTATGGCTAGATTTCGGTATAAATCATTAATTTGTTCAATGTTAGTCATACATTTAACTTCAAATTAATAATCTAAGTGCATTACCACACACACATAAACTTTCATGCAAATTTTGGAGATTTACACATAGCATAAGTCTCGCCCATACTCAATTTATATTTATATATATATTAAACAACCCAATTAGTTGTCACATGATAGTATCGCACACCTTACCCTATACTAAAGCTCTCAGGTACCTTAATATATAAGCCATAATCATGCATTTTTCTACCTTCCTTACACCTTCAAATGCTTAAACACAATCATAATTCTATACACACAAATATAAGCTTATTTGTATATCAATTTAAGTGATTTAGGCATAACATAGGCTCGGGTACATTTACAATTCAAGCAAACCTTGCCATTTTAACACCTTTCACACGCATTCCATTATCTTTAAGTGCTAAGTTGCCTCACTTACCTAACAAATAGGATACACTCATACCACAAGCACCTCTCTACCTCTCAGCTAGTAAGACATGCCAATATACACCTAAGATAAAGCCTCAATTTTTAGCAGCATTTCTCATTCATTTAATTATACACTAGCAAAGTTTCATTTAGCTTATAACTAACATTTTCTTACCCATAAATTAACTCATTCTAGCATACAATTCTAGCCCCTAAAGGTCAAATGGCATGAAAAAAATACCAAAGTTCACTTACTTATTAGGGAGCACACTTGACACTCCACTTGCACATGATGCCCAGCCCTTCCATAGTAGTTTCTCTACCTTCTTCAAGTTTATTCTTGCCTTAATTCACCTTAGACCAAAGCCATGCACATCCCTACAGATGTTAGGCATCTCAAGGAACCATTCCCAGCTAAGAAATCATAAGAAAAATCAAGAATAAGGCATAAAAGTTCACCCATGGTACCTTACAGGACTATCTTTGACCAGCAAACTTTCATGAATTTTAATTCATTCATGGGAGCTCCTTTGGCTTCATTATTTTCATGGAAATTCCCTGACACATCAAATTGAATTTAAAAATCTAGCAATGGTTGGAATGACTTAAGAAAGATGATGGAAGGAATGACTTAAGAAAGATAATGGAAATTGCCATTATTCTTCTGGCTGGCTTTGGTTCTTACCAAGGGGAAAGAAAAATAATTCCATCTTTTATTTAGTGGATTTCTCCACTTGTCAAACAACTTGAACACTTGGCATGGATGGCACACCAGTTGGCAATGTGTGGGTAGGTCCCAAAGCCACCTGACCCATCTCGAAATGGCTCAATTTTTTAGCAAAATTTTGGAAATTGGCTAAAATTCATATAGATATCAAAAAATTACACGTTTATTTTAAAATTCATATTTTAATCCCCTCTACGTGCTCATAAATTTTCTTGGCTAAATTCTATTGATAGTACAATTTTTAGACTGCCTCAATTTGCATGCCAACCTAAAAAATTACAAGAATTTTGCAAATGACCTCAGAATACAAGAATTCATTCACCAATGGACTCAATGGAATTTTTTATCATTAAAGTCTGATATTTTTAGGTCAATTAGGGCATATCCCGAGTCATTCCTAGCTTGACTAAATTTTTTTCCACATATCAGTAGCTCACTATTTAAAATTAATTATAGGTTCTGCTAAATTTTCAAATTTGACCTTTTTCATCAAATTAGAGCCCTTCGAAGTTTCATGACCAGTGTCAATGCCTTAATTTATGTGCAAGTGACTCGACACCTAAGCTAAAGTCCTCAGACCTAGTTGCACTATTTACGAAGCCTTAAAACACAAGCGTTACAGTTTTTCCCCTCTAAAGAAAATTCTATCCTTGAAATTCCTTAGAGCTAATAAGTGTGGATTCTGGATTATTATCTATTTCTCTAGCTCTTAAGTGGCTTCTTCAGTATTATGGTTCCTTTATGGGACATTAGCCTATGTTATAGGCTTATTTCTCGCTGCCACACTTCATAGGGCTAAATTTAAACCAGATCCTTTTCATGGCTGAAATTACCCTTTTTATAAGAATAAATCGGACCGTACTTCAATATCCGTCATCCACATATTTTAGTTTATCTCTAACCATTTTCACTTCTTCCTTTATATTTTTTTATCACATCAATACTAGTAATTTTACTCTCCTCAACTTTACTCCACCACAGAGGAGGTCTGTGTGGTATGCCACTTGAAACTTCACAAGGTGGCATTCTCAGACTAGATCGATAGCTATTATCATAAGCATATTTTATCCATAATAGGTATTGGTTCCATGTGCCTTTAAATTCCATAGCACAAGTTCATAACATATGCCTAATTTTCAGTATCACCCTCTCTAATTATTCGTCAGTCTGAGGATGAAAAGTTATAGTATAGTCCAGTCTAGTGCCTAATGACTTCTGCAGCTGCTTCTATAATTTGGAAGTAAAACAAGAAGTTTTATAAATAAAAATAATCATTGGTAAACCATGTAATCTGACTATTTCATCAAAAACCAATCTAGCCTAGTTTCCTAATGAATGATCCCTCATCACCGGGATAAAATGAACTTGTTTTGGTTAATCTACTAATAACCACACATATAACTTCACATGTACCTCTAGTCAAAGGTAAACGCATCACAAATCCATGACCACCTTTTCTTATTTTTACTCTAGTATTGCTATTGGTTGTAGTAGTCTAAAAAGATCCTAGTGTTCAGGTTTCACTTGGCGACATGTTAAGTGCCTTATAACCTATGTTGCCATATTTCTTCTCATACTAGGCCACCAATGCTAAGACTTTAAGTCTAAGTACAATTGTAGGATCCTAGGATGCATAGAATAAGGAGTCTCATGTGCCTCTTTTAATATTTGCATCTTCAGGTCATTTGTACTAGGTGCACACAACTTATTCTTACAATACAGATATCCATTTTCTCTCAACTCAACCCTATGGTCTTCCCCTCTTTAACTTTACTTGCCCTTTGAACTAGCTATTTATCCTTCATCAAATTTTCCTTAATTTGCTATTTAAAATTTGGTCTCAATTGTAACTCAGTCAACATATCATATTCTAAAGTGTCTTACATCTTGGCATGCATAACTATCTAAGTAACCATAACTTCCTACTCAAGTCATTTGCCACTAGATAGGGTTTTCCTAGGTGGCACTTAATTAGACAAGCATAGGCTTTAATTAGTTCTAACCACCCTTTTTTTACCTCAAATTCAGCTCTTTTCTGAGTGAGGAGGTATTTTAAACTTTTACAATCTATATATATGTAACATTTCTCTCTATACACATAGTGCCTCCATATTTTTAAAGCAAAATAGTAGTAGCTAGCTCTGAGTTATGAGTAGGATAATTCATCTCATGTGGCTTTACTATCTTAAAGTACAAGCTACTACTTTTCCATTCTATTTTTACTTTACTGGGGTTACTTTGATCACTTTTGTCAAAACTATGTGCCCTAAAAAGCAACTTCACTTAGCCAAACTCACACTCATTGAGCTTTGCATATAATTGTTTCTCTCTCAGGGTCTGGAACACAACCTTGAGATGTTATTCATGCTTTCCCTTATTTCTAGAATACAGTAGAATATTATTCATGAACATCATCACAACTAATCCAGATCAGGTTGAAAAACCTATTCATCTGATCTATAAAACAACTAGTGCATAAGTGAGCCTAGGTGGCATCACTAAGAATTCATAATGCCTATATCAGGTTCTAACAACAGTTTTAGGAATGTTAGCCTCCTTTTATTCTCAACTAGTGATGTCTAGATCTGAAATCAATCATTAAAATTACACCTGCACCTCTTAGCTGATCAACAAGATCATATATTATGACTAATGAGTATTAGAGCTATGTTAGGATATACCTCAAATTCTAAGTCAATTTCTTTTTGAGATAGTGGTCATATCAATTTATCAGGGAATATCTTAAAAAATTTAGAGGCAACTAGGATATGTTAAACATTAGGATTGGAAACATTCATATCAGTAGCATAAGCTAAGTATGCCTCTTTCTAAAGAAGTTTTTATGCTTTAACAATGAAGATAAAATTACTCATAACATTTCTCTCACCATCTACTGCTATTATCTATCCTTCTATAGTCTAGAGGTTTAATTTCAAATTTTTATAGCGAATTAGAGCTTGAGACCAAACCATGCAATCCCTTCCTAGTATCACATTAACTTATGGCATGGTAGGTCAATCAAATTAAAGAAGTTTGATGCTTATGTACTACTAAAGGACACTTTCCTCTACTAAACTATCCACTTTATCCCTGTTGTCTCTTTTGACAATCATTAAATGTCGGGGATCCATTTCTATCACCTACTATGCCAGAAATATTATTAGCTTAAAAAAAATTATCAAAATTTCCTTGTAGAAACTTGTACAAATCTATAGGATTGTGCCTATCTCTGCCTCTAATATGCTACTGAAACTAGGGCTTAGGTTGAGAAGGATACTATCCCTCATTTCCTTTCTCATCTTCCTCTAACATGGCACCTAACTATCCCATAGTGAACCTGCCTCTTCCTCTAGAGGAGATTCTTTTTCTCTTACATGATCTCTTTCATGCCATATACAGCTACAGCTCGTGCTGCCAAATCTTTCTTTCTAGTGTTACTATCTGTATTTTCAAGTCATACTTTCACCTTGTCAAAAATCTCTTGCATCTCCCTTCATCTGAAAAATTGAACTAATTCAAAATTCTCACTGTCCTATCTAACCAGTACTTAACTCTGGCAGGATCATCCTCCTTCCTCCCTAAGTAATTAACAACTCCATATTTCTCTCCAACCTTTCTATAAAAGTGTTATATGAAAGGGATAATGGTAGAGGTGGAGCTGAATTAGCAACAGTAGTGGTTTATCAGAGTAGATCAACTATCTGTTGTACTAGAGCAGGAGATGCTTCTGCTTATTACTAACCAGGCTCCTATAGCTATGGCTATTGTATAACACTATCGGGTTTAGGTATTGATGTATTACCTGCCCCTGCACCATTATAAGTGCAAAACTAGCCACTTCTTTAGCCCCACACCTTCAAATACCTAATCAACTGTATCTTTATTAAGAGAGGACTTACCTATTAGCCTTGTGTAGTGTAACTGTTCAGAGGAATATAACCTTAGACAGTTGCACTCTTGTGCATTACCTAGGAACATTAAACCTATGCTCTGATACTAGAAAATGTAACACCCCTACTAGATTACCAAAGAAACCAAATAAGTGATGCACTTCCCACTAGGTCGCCCATCCTTTAAGTGCTCTTATGGTTTATTCATTTAACTTTTACTCATTTAGTTTGATTTAATTCTATCTAACTCCAAAATAAGTACTACCTATTCCTATAGTTCATTTAGGTCAATTCCTTGAGGTTTATGCTTATACAGAGCAATTTCAAGCTAATTAGATTTTTTCCTAAAATCTAGTAGCATAACAGCTGCCCAGATCACCATCCCAAAAATTCCACCACGTAAATCACTTCTATAACATATCCTCAAACCTTCTAGACCCTTCTGGTCCCTCAAGTAGCAATGTTACTTCATCATACTATCAGTTTAGCAATATAGGCCTCAGGACACAATAAAATCAATCACAAATATAAATCCTTAGGCTCATAAACCATATCATCAAATAAAGGAAATTACACATAATAAAGATAGTCTAATAGGAACTCATTACAAAATACTATCTTGACATATATAAAAACTAGTGTAAGGTACCCATTCCCCACCTATATACATGAGTGCAAGACTGCAACCTACACACATGGCAACTTTACTTACCTATCTTCTGAACCTTGATTGTATGCAACTCGAGGCTATTTGTAGGTTTCGAGTACTTGCGCACCAAAACTAATACATCGAGTATATAACACTCAGTGGTGAACTCAAGCATTTAGATCATGTCATAAAAGTTATCATGCATTCCCAAAGTAGTGATATTTATTTATTCGACCAAGTTATTATATTATCAATTAAAAATATATTCATCAAAATTACCCCACTACCCTTCTTACTCAATTATTAAATATTGTTAAGGTAATATCTTAAAATTCCATCTTTTGTAGTGATTCAACATTATCAGTGATAATCTTGGTTAACTCAAGTTTTTAGACCCATGATTAACCATTTTGCCAAATGACTAAAATACCTTTGATCATATCCATAAACATTTTATTGTTTATACAATCATTTATAATCAATACATTATGAATCTAAATCACTTCCATACATAATATTCTACTATTTAACAAATCAAGAAGGTACATGTTATGTATGTAAATTTTCCAAATTGCCCCTATAAGTGTTACTACTGGAAATTTATTCAACCAATCTTCTTTACTCATTTAAATTATTGTTTAAGGTCTTTATTAATAGGTTCATGCATAATCTCTAATAATCAAGCTTATAATTATTACCCAGGTAAAATTACCAAAATGGCTTTTATCATATGTTCTATAATATTATACATATATTTACACCCAATTAAGCCTTTTATTGCTTATTATTCCTGATTTAAATTATTGATATTTATGTATTTAATTTACCTAGCCCGATAAGGAAAATGACACCAATATAAACTAAACCAAAAGGGAGTGAAAATAGTGTAATGATCCAAATGCTAAACCCTAACTGCTGCACCGATCTGATCAAGTGAATATCCATAGCCATGTTTGATTCTCCGACTAGTGTAGTGGCCTTGTGAGACCTTCAAGGCTGCATCGACAAGGATCAAGTGAATGTCTACAGCATAATTGTCTGACTAGTGCAGTAGTCCTATGGGACCTATGCCACTATACTAACAAGGATCAAGTGAATGACTACAGCCATGTTTGACTATCCGACTAGTGTAGTGGTCCTACGGGACCTATGCCATTGCATCAGTAAAGATCATATGAATAATATGATTATATCTACCCAGCGAACTAGTCTATCCAACAGACTAGTGCAGTGGTCCTCCGAGACCTACGTCACTACACCAACAAGGTTCAAGTTAATAATTTGATGGTGTCTGCCTTGTAGAATGGTATGTCTAACAAACTAGTGCAATAGCCCTCTAGGACCTACATTGTTAAACTAGCAAAAATAATTATATTGCCATTAGGTGGCAAGAGTAGAATTTTGTCTATCCAATAGACTAGTATAGTAGCCCCAATATGGACCTAGGCCTTTGTACCAGCCCTCTCTGAAGAATAGATAATGTAGTAGCTGCTAAATCTCTAAGTTGACCAGTCAACCCATCTAGTGGTTGTCAACTAATAGGCCATTTAACCTCAATTTAGGTCTATTTCTTTATTCATCAATTTTTTTATAATATTCTTAAGTCAAAATAGACAGTTATAAAATTTATCATATAGTCAATTTTTAGCCCGGTCTTGTTTGGCCATAATTCGGCTGTATTAGGTAGATTTCCATAAGAATTCTTAAGTATTAAAATTGCCAAAATTTAAGGTATATTATGCATTATTTTTATTCCATGGTCATTCCTCATATAGTTAACATTCATTGTCTGGTGGTATTTTGATTCGGGTAAGGGTCTAATTGGATAATTATAGGTCATCTCATAAAACTTTAATAGCAAATTCTAGGTTCATTGCTCTACATTTTTTAGTGCAGTTTTAACTAATATTTCTATTAGTTCATAAGCCCTAAGTCATACAACCCCTAGGTAATTTACAAGGCAAAACATAGGCTTAAAAGCCATCACAAACCCTAGCCCTTAGAGGCATATTTTTAGGTACATTGTCAAGTTATAACTCAAGTTCAAGCTTAGGTCACAATTTAGGCCTTTTTGTCCAAGTCCATATGTCAAATATTATTACATTCATTATAGTCCATTTTATACCTTCATTTATATCACCATTATCCCATCTAATTATCTAATTCATGTCAAACAAATTAAGCTATTTCATGATCATTATTTCAAGCATTAACCTCATGTTACTCATGTGTAGTTCACTCAAATATACATCATATTTAAGTTAATATAGCCATTAGGTATAGCTTGATTTTAGCATAAATCATTCATTTGTTCAATGTTAGTAATACATTCAACTTCAAATTCATAATCTAAGTGCATTGCCACACACACACTTACACTTTCATGCCAATTTATGAGATTTACACATAGCATAAGTCTCGCCCATACTCAATTTATATTTACACATATATTAAACAACCAAATTACTTGGCAGATGATAGTTTCACACACCTTACCCCATACAAAAGCTCTTAGGTACCATAATATATAAGCCATAATCGTACATTTCTATACCTTTCTTACACCTTTAAATGCTTACACACAACCATATTTCTATACACACACTTATAAACATATTTGCACATCAATTTAAATGATTTAGGCACAACATAGTCTTAGATACATTTACAATTCAGGTTAACTTTGCCATTTTCACACCTTACACACACATGCCATCATTTTTAAGTGCTAAGTTACCTCACTAACCTAACAAATCATATATACTCATACAATAAGTACCTCTCTACCTTTTAGCTAGCAAGACATGACAATATACACCAAAGATAAAGCCTTATTTTTTAGCACCATTTCACATTCATTTAACCATACACTTGTAAAGTTTTATCTAGCAACATTAACTAACCCCTAAATTAGCTCATTATAGCATGCAAATCTAGCCTCCTAAAGGTTAAATGGCATGAAAAAAAAAAGCAAAAGTTCACTTAATTGCTAAGGATCACACTTGACACTCCAATTGCACAAGTTGTCTAGCCATCCAATATAGATTCTCCACCTTTCTTGAAGCTTTTACTTGCTTGAATTCACCTCAAACCAAAAGCCACACACATCCCTAAAGATATTAGTCATCTCAAGGAACTATTTCTAGCCAAGAAATGACAAGAAAAATCAAGAAGAAGGCATAAAAACTCACCCATGGTGCCTTTCTAAACTGTCCCTAACTACCAAATTTTGATGAATTTTTAATTCATTCATAGGAGCTCCTTTAACATCCACTCTTTTTTTGGAAATTCCCTAACACATCAAATTGAATTTAGAAATCTAGTAATGGTAAGAATGACTGGAGGAAGTAGATAATGACTTAAGGAAAAAAAAAGGAAATGGCCATTCTTCTTTTGGCTAGCATTGGTTCTTGCCAAGGAGAAAGAACAAAATTCCATATTCTACATAGTGGATTTTTCCACTTGTCCAAAGCACTTGAACATTTGGCATGAATGGTATACCAGTTGGCAGTGTTTAAGTGGGTCTCATAACCATCCAAACCATTTAAAAATGTCTTAGTTTTTCGACAAAACTTTAGAAATTTGCCAAAATTCTCACGGACCTTTAAAAATTACACTATTTGTTTTAAAATTCATATTTTAATCCCTTTTGCATGCTCATAAATTTTCACAACCCAATTCTATTGATAGGATAGTTTTCAAACTGCCTTAATTTGTATGCCAAACATGAACAATACGAGTTTTGCAAGTGACCATAGAATTTAAAAATACTTTTGCCAGTAGACTTCATGGAATTTTTGAGCTTTAAGGTTTGATATTTTTAGGTCCGTCTAGGCACATGCCAACTCATTCTTGACCCGACTAAATTTTATTCCACATATCAGTTTCTCACTATCCAAAATGAACTATTGGTTCTGCTAAATTTTTAAATTTTACCTTTTTCATCAAATTAGATCCCCTCAAATTGTCTGTAGAGATTATGTATTTTTACCGGGGATGAGAGTTATTAGTGGAGTCACCACTAGGCCTCTAGACTAGGACCTCTAATTTTTTGTACAAGAAAGGTTTGGAATTTTAGATCTTATTTATGCCCCAATAATATGTTATCCATGTATATTGTAACATTTATCAACCCTTATCATTCAAGCATATGTCATTCTTAATTTAAATTGTATCACCTTTGCATGTATGGAAGTAAATTGCATTATTTAAAGAATGCAATTAAGTAAATTGTTGATCCATAAAATGGGTCATTCATTAGTCATTAACTGACCTAACAATTAGCCATAATTCACTAGGGATTAGCGGTAATTGCCCAACTTCCATCTCTAGGAGATTGGCCTTTATTGAAATACATTTTCCATATGACTTTTGATTAAGAAAATACAAATCCATTTTTATTAGAAAACAATAATTAATTATGTATAAAATCATTTGATGTGAAAGTTAGGTTTTAAACATGTAAAATAAGTTATTTACTAGCTATTACAACCCAAAAAGAAGCAAAGAAGTGCAAATTACACAAAACCAAAGAAATAAGCTATTGTCCTAAAATTAGCCCGCTACAGCATTGTTAAGTCCATGTAGACATAGAGGGGCACGATGCTTAGTCTGTATGAAACTTCACTAAGGAAAGGTTAAGTCTATCTCATACTTCTACTCCAGTGTGAAATCCAATCAGCAACTTAAAAAACATTAAAGTCAAATAAGTTAGATATAAACCATTAACATATGGATGAATATCAAAATCATAAACACATTCAATATAGATACACCATAAATTATGAATCACAACAACAAGGCGTAGCGAGGGATTATAATATAGATTATCATTTATAGGTCCGTCTAAACGTGTAACCTTCGTGATAGGGGGTCCGTGTGAACTACCAAGCCTAATTAACATGCATATAATAAGCTTATGCAGACTAACATAATTATTTGCCTTTAAAGACACTAGGTCTGTGTTGACCTAATCTCGTATAAAAATAGATATATACAATGAAATTAACTTCTCATGGCATGCATAATACTAATTACAAACATCAAATTCATGATTCATAAGTCTAATATGATTAGCCTACTCATCATCAATGAGAATGGGGATAACAAGGTATCACCTAATAAATTGATCATCTCAGAGATCATTAGCTCATAAAAGATATAGAAAACTCATTCATAGACCTAAGATATTACTTGTGTAAAAGAATCTCTTTGAGCACTAGCACAAAAGCTTTGTTTAATGCACATAAGAATGGTTGACTTCTTCCTTGTTACAAGCCTCACCAAGCTTCAATACCTCCTACTGCTGGAATCATTGCATTATGGTTTCTCAATGTATGTTTTTTTTAACCCCTTCTCCTTTATGAAGAGAAGTATTTATATTCCTCTTCTAGGGTTTTTTCTATATCCTTTCATCAAGAGGAAAGTCCTAATCCCTTTTGGATTCTGACTTCTGAACTAAATAGGCAATATTTAAATTCGAAGTCTGTTTTCATCAATAAGTCTGTGTGGACTTATTCTTGATGGTCTGTGTAGACTAAAGCTTCTGAAGTGATGGTCTGTGGTCTTCATGGGTCGTGTCTTAACCTGCTTCTATAGTTAGTCCATGCAAACTAAGTATTTGAGGATGTTGGTCTATGTAGACCTAGGTCTCGAAGGTTTTTTTTTGTGCTATGCTTAAGAGCCATCTCTGGTTTTCATTATTGGTTAGGGTGAGGTGTCTACAGTTGCCCTCACTTTGGTGTGTGCTGTGTAATGCATGAACTAGAATAGAGCATAGGAAAGTACTAAATTTAGAAATACTTACTTGTAGGTGTACTTACTTGATGCGAAGCTTCATCGAATATGGATGATCGCCTCCAAATCATTGCAAAAGCTTGCTAAACTTGAGTTGTATCTTCCCTTCAAAAAGAATTGATATTTTGAAGAAAACTACACCAAATACGGGTGCCTGCTTGTCTTGGGTGAAATGAAAATCTGACAAGTTCCACACATGTTTCTGCTTTGATGTCTCTAAATTGCCATCTTATGCCACTATGATATAGGTTGTACACTTTCAACTAAGTAATTTTTTTTCACACCTAAGGTTGTTTGACCAATGAGGTTTGAGCGAATGGATAGAAACTTCGAATTGGCTTGTTGGGCTGAACCCTAAAACATAAATTAGACACAGAGTCAAA
>CANXYI010089562.1:0-18282 GCA_948208565.1 Hura crepitans
AGAACTATGTTACGATAAGATATGCAAGAATTATGTAAAATAAAATACAAGGAATAATTCATTAAGGCTTATAGAAATGAGGCAAGATTCCTTATGAAATAAGTTGTAAGATGATTATTTAAAGTGGATGATTAAAGTGGAGTGGAAAATGAATACATGATTACTTGAGAAAACTAAAAAGATATTTAATAGAAATTGATTGATAAGGGAACCAAAAATGATCTTGAAGAATGATATATTGTTACAGATAAACTGAGTAATGAATATAATTGCAGCAAAAGATAATTGAAAAGGGAAATCTGGGGTTAATGGTTGTTCATACTCTAAATAGGTTGACTTATCAAATAGGGATTAGCAGCTGCTAGAGGCTGAGTTTTTGTGACTTTTAGCCTGTGTATAGCAGGTGTAGCCGTTGACTACTGATTTAAGCTTGCATGCTCTAGGTATTGGGAGTGGTCTACAGATGGGTCCTTGTTACCCACTTATTAATATTAGGAGTGGTCTACGGACAGGTCCTTGCTATCTACCCTTTATTGATATTGATTTCATATTTGTAGATATTAAGAGTGGTCTACAGACAGGTCCCTACTATTTGTTAGTCTAGTATTAAAAGTGGTCTACAGATAGGTCCCTATTATCAGATGATGGTTATGTACAGATGCCAAGGTCCATAATGGGGACTAAGGTACAGCTCTATCTCTTGTCTAGTTCTTGGACTATAAGGGTTGGTGTAGTAGCTGAGGCCTGAAATGGGGGCCACTACACATTGTGATCCCATTATCCAGTGGCTAAGATTTCTTCCTAAACTTGTGGGGATAAAGGATAATAAAATAATTTGAATAGACTTAATGTCATAAATGAGGAATTTGAGGCATGAATTAAGTTAATTGAAATAAATTATGACTAAACACATTAAGAATAAAGCATAGTTGTAAAGGCTGAGAGTAAATAAACATATGTAAACTTAAGGAAATTACCTAAAGGAATAAAAGACTTAGGAAATGGTAACTAGATAGGAAATCACTTAAAAGAAATAAGTTGTCGAAATTAAAAATTTAGTTACTATGCTAGAAAATATAAAAATATGTATGTAAAATAAATGGATTGAATTGAATGATAAAGTGGAACAATATTGGTTTTGTAATTGAACATATGGTAGTAACAGATAACTTGTAGAAAGGATAATATGGTTCCTCAAAAGGATAATCATAATGGGAGTTTAAGGAAAGGATTGGGAAATTTATAACAAATACTAAAAATAAGTTATTGTGTGCTTGTGTATTATAAAGTAAATGGTATGTTTGGTTAAATTAACCACTGAGTGTACACTCAGTGCATCAGGTTTTCGATGTGTAGGTGGTAGATTTGGGAAGATGTGACGCAGACAATCAGCAGTGCAACTGATGACTATCCAAATATGATGTTATATGAGTAGATTATATGGTATAAGTAAATCAAGGCACTTATACATGTTGTTGTGGGTGACTAGGCATTAGAATGGTCAGTACTACTTGGACAGTAACCTGTAATAGCGGTAAACAAATTGGTGGCTATAAATAATACCTAGTCTAATTTTTGGCTGAGCATGTGAGTGTCATATGCTTAGTAGAATCACTTCAGACCATAAGAGCTAAAATAAGAAATTTTTAGACTAAGTAATGAAAGGTTAGGTAAAAGTTTAAAAAAAGGCCCTTGGGGAAATCTAAGGATGGGTGACCTCATGAGAAGTAGCATGCTTTGCCTATTTTCTTCCAAATGGGTAAGGGGTGTTACATTAAGTGGTATCAGAGTGGGTTTAGGCAGTTCTTGATTGTAATGCTTGAGTGCTTTAGGTTTTGGACTTTGGATAGTCACTACACTGCTGATAATTAAGGATTTTTGGTATGAAATTGATAGAATGGCTATGTGAATTTCTTGGGATTGAGAACAGTGGACTAAAGTGATAGTAGTAAGACTCCATATAATTCTTTTCCTCCTAATGTGAGTTACCAATGTTGTTAATGAAGCCTAAAAAGTGCAATAGTGCTATAGTAAAGGAATATCTAGCTTCATGGCTGGTGAGGTGAGATGGCATGGTTATCTAAGTAAACCTAAAATAGAAGCATTTAAAGAAGAAAGCATAGCACACTTGTGTGTTGTAAAGTGAGGGTAAGATGATTATGAGGTGACTATCAGGTGAATGAGATTCCTAATAAGGAAAAAAAGGGGAAAACTGGATAAGTAATGGGAATAAAGAATTGATAACAAGTAATAAGGAGTCAGAATATCTATAGAGAGATAGAGGATGGTATAAGGAAGTTAATGGAAAAGAAATAAAAGAAACCTAGAAGAACCTTAAGGAATGGAAATAATAGAGTAGATTCAAAAGTTAGCTAAGAGAAAATAATGATTACTATGTTATACCTAATGAGAGTGAATATCTCTAGAACATGGATGAAAGGAAATGAGATGGCTTATAAATAAGGCAATTTAGTTACCCGTAGTTTGGTAGTTTGCTAAGGAAGTTATTGTCAAGTTATGAGAGGTATATGAGTGTGAGACTCAAGGCTAGGATAACTAGATAAAAGAGCAATAGAAAGGTGTGGGATTAAGTATGAAGATAGAGTGGATGAAGTTAAAAGTGAGATAGAAGTGAGACATTAATGGTTAATAGATAAATCATAGGATACACTGTAGTATGAGAGGTACAATAGGATTAAGGATATGACTTAGTTGTCAAGGTCCCTAAAGATGAGGGCTATTATTTTCCCTTAATGCATTGATTGTTAGCCCTAGGGTAGTTGCATGGCATTGTATAGTAGAGATTAGGATGCATCTTGCCACTTGCATACTTGCATTATACATTACATGCTTTTCTATGATTAAAATTTTATGCATTGTGTTTTTGGAATTGGAGCATGGTATAGTGATAGCCCTAACATTGAAGTCACTTGACAGAGTGAATGTAAAGAGGGAAGTACAATGTGACTATAATAAAGAGAGAGATAAGGAAATGTTGAGTAAAAGAAAGAGAAAGGCTAGTACTAATACTAATGTGCAAACCCAGAGAAGAGTTTAGATATTAAGGCATGAAACTTATAAGTATATTGAAAATGAGGCTATAAAAGATGTAATGATGGTTTATAATAGCCATAGATAGTTAAATTACCCTTTTGGAATTTAAGAGGTGAAGTGAACTGAATGGCTAGTGTACTAGTAACCCCTATAAGGAGGATAAAGTGGAAGAAGAGAAACAAAAGGAAATCTAAAAGGAGTCTAGAAGCTAAAGTGCTTTGAGATGTTAGAATGAAAGAAAGTATAAATAAATGAATTAATTAGAGTAAGAAAAATGGAAAAGGAGAATAAAAAGAATATAACCTATCATTTAAAGGTGCTAGATACAAGCCGATAAAGGAAGAAAATTGTAAGAAAGCTAAGTGGAGGTATTACGTAGAGATGTTAATGTAATGTATTATAGAATTATATCTGATAATGATGAAATAGGGTGAACAGTGTGATTAAAATAAAAGGGAGGGAGATAAGGTGAATAAGTAAGAATGCTTTAGTAGTACTTGGGATTATCTTTAAGACTAAAGTGTGGAAATGGAAGAAGAATTGAAAGTAATTAGCCTATTAAACTCCCTAATGATAAAAAAATAATAAAACAAAAGGTGATGATATTGATAAGATGTTGTGAAAGTTCTAGACCACCTTAAGAGTGATGCATCTGTAAAGGTTCGGATGCATAAGGATACAAGGAGTTGACCCCCAGTGGAAAGAAACAAGAATAGGAATATTGTAATAAAATGTTGAGGTAACTAAATATATGATTGCCAGAAATTTCGAGCACAAAATTTCTTAAGAGGCGAAGATTTGTAACGCTCGTATACTAAGGTTTCATGAATAGTATTTTTTGGGCCTGAGGGATGTTCCCTGTAGTGCGGGGCATCGTTTCAAGTTTGATGACTGGCATATTGGTCATAAAATTTTGACAGGCTTGAAAGTGGGCAAAATGAATGAAATTAAAAATTTAGCAGAACCAATAAATCATTTCGAGTTAAGAACTACTATTTACAGAGATAAAATGAGGTCGAGTCGGGACAGCTTCGAGTTGTTCCCAAATTGGCCCAAAAATATCATACCCTGAACCTCAAAAATTCCACTAAGTATGATGGAGAAAGAATTATAATTGTCTGAGGTCGTTTAATATTTTTTAAGAATATTTTATTCTAGTAGGTGAATAGTGCCAAAAATTTTGACTTGAAATTTTATGCGGGCCTTCAGGACTTAAAACTGGAATGAATATTTTTGGAGGTCCTAGGGATATTTTATGAATTTTTGAAGGTTAAAAATGGCATAGGGTGAATAGTACCCCTATCTCTCGAAGGAGTTTCGGGCCAAAATTTTGTAGGGCCCTTAGTGAATAAAATTGAGAATTTTTGGGACTAGAATGGTGATTTTTGGAGGTGTATAGTAATTATTTTGAATTTTCCTAGTTAAAATTATAAATTGAATTAATTTAGGCTGTCCAATCACCACGTGGCGCGATAGTGGCCTTCCACTTTTCATATACATCTAAAGGGCCATGTGTGTTGATTGAAAGGATAGAAAAAAACCACCATCTCCTCCCTCCTCACAAAAGCCGATGCCACCTTCTCCCATGGAAGCCTCTACCATTTTTATCCTTTCTCTCTCCTTCCACAATGAAACCTCACTAAAATTATATGGTCTTGAACCTTCATGGTCTCCTAAAGACACTTCAAGTGATATAATGAAGAAAGGAGGTCTAGAAAGTGAAAAAATGAGCACTTGATGAATAGTGCTCTTTTAGTGAGTAAGTTGGTTTTTCTTTGAGTTTTTATTTTTCTTCCATAATATGAAGTATGGTGATGTTAAGGGAAGAAATAGATTTCAATTTGATGCTGTGTGAAATTTTGTAAAATTTTTCAAAGTGGAAGCACTAATATGGAATTCTTAGAAATGATGCTTCAAGGTGGAGAAAGAGGAATCCAATGGTTCTAGAGTAGCTTTAGAATGATAAAGAGTCTACTGTAAGTGAATTTAACTAAAACTTATCATGTATGATGTTAAAAACATGATATGGAAATATGGGTGCATGTATAGAAGTAGTAGTTGTATGGGTGTTTATGCATGTGAGTATGTGAAATGCATGTTAAGGTGTGTAAATTGATTTTATAAGATTATAGGGATGCATATTAGATGTATAAGTAGGGGTTGCATGCATGACTATGTGTATGTCATGTAGGCTATGGCATCAGTAAATATGTATGGTTGGTTGGCATGTGAGAATATGATGGTGGTATGATGTATGACATATGAGGATCATAAAATGGCATGGGTATATAGAGAATTGATAAGAGATGGAACTTAAGTGATGTATGTGGTTCAAAGGCATAAAAGTATGGAATGTAAAATGGTGAAATAAAAAATAACATATAAAAAGATTGAGATTAATTTGAAATGGTTGGTTAGGATTTGTAATGAAATTAATGACTTTATATGGTAAATTAGATGTAAAGGATGGATAAGATGAAGTAATTTATGATATAAGGGATTAGGGAGATGGAAAAGAAAATAGGTTGATAAATTAATAAGAAAAAAAGGAACCAAATGAATAGTGACAGTTACATAAAATGACTTGTAACTGTCCTACGATGACCTGTAACTATCCGAAAAAATATGATCGAACAAAATAAATTAAATTCTTTGTCTTTTTAGTTTGGATATAGCTAGAATAAATATTTAACAGAGTAAGAATAATTAATTTGGTCAAATTGGAACCAGAATGGAATATAGAGCTAATAAATGACTAAAAGGCTGAAGGGATAAATTGATGAAAAAAATGTATATGACATGGAGAAAATTGTTAATGTATAATAAGCTACGAATAAAATCTAAGAAACTAAACTTGAAGTACAAATGACTTCAGGGCATGACAAAGGGGTATAACTAATAAAGATTCAAGGAGTTAAAATGGGATAGATCTCATAAGGAACCCGTAATAGATATTGTGCAAATTACTAGACTACGTAGAAAATAAGCATTATTAAAGAATAGTAACAACAATGTAAAATTAATAAATTTGAGAACTATGTTATGATATGGATATGTAAGAATTATATAAAATAAAATATGTGGAATGATTCATTAAGGCCTATGGAAATTAGGCAAGATTCCTTATGAAATAAGTTGTAAGACGATTATATAAAGTTGATGATTAAAGTGGAGTGGAAAATGAATACATGATTACTTAAGAAAACTAAAAAGATATTCAATGGAAATTGATTGATAAGGGAACCAAAAATGATCCTAAAGAATGATATATTGTTATGGATAAACTGAGTAATGAATATAATGGATGTAAAAGATAATTGAAAAGGGAAATATAGGGATTAATGGTTATTCATACACTAGATAGGTTGATCGGTTAACTAGGAATTAGTAGCTGCTAGAGGATGGGTCTATGTGGCTTTTAGCCTATGTATAGAGGGTGTAGCCATTGACTACTGATTTAAGCCTACACGCTCTAGATATTGGGAGTGGTCTACGGACGGGTCCCTATTACCCACTTATGGATATTATTAGTGGTTTATCGATGGGTCCCTACTATCCATCCTCTGCTGTTAATGATTTGTATATTTGTAGATATTAAAAGTGGTCTTTGGACCGGTCCCTGCTATCTATTAGTCTAGTATTAAGAGTGGTCTACAGATAGGTCCTTGCTATCGAACTATGGTTGTGTACAGATGCTGTGATCTATAATGGGGACAAAGGTACAATTTTGTCTCTTGTCCGATTCTCAAACTATAAGGGTTGGTGCAATAGTCGAGGCCTAAAATAGGGGCCACTGCATATTGTGATCCCATTATCCAGTGGCTAAGAGTTCTTCCTGAACCATTGGGGATAAAGGATAAATAAAATAATTTGAATAGACTTAATGACATAAATAAGGAATCTGAGGCATGAATTAAGTTAATTGAAATAAATTATGTGTAAATATACTAAGAGTAAAGAATAGTTGTAATGGTTAAGTGTAAATAAACATATGTGAACTTAAGGAAATTACCTAAAGGAATAAAGGACTAAAGAAATGGTAACTAGTTAGGAAATCACTTAAAAGAGATAAGTTACTAGAATTAAAAATTTAGTTACTATACTAGAAAATAGAAAAATATATATGTATAACAAATGGACTTAATTGAATGATGAAGCTATACTTGAAATAGGTATGCATGGGTAGTGGAACAATGCTGGTCTTATAATTGAACACATGGTAGTAACACAAAACTTGTAGAAATGATTATATGGTTCCTTAGAAGGATAATCATAAATAGGAGTTTAAGGATAGGATTGGGAAATCTATAACAAACGCTAAAAATAAGCTATTGTGTTCTTGTGTATAATACTGTACATGATATGTTTGGTTAAATTCACCACTGAGTGCATACTCAACGTATTGAGTTTTTGATGTGTAGGTGGTAGATTTAGGAAGATGTGAAGCAGACAATTAGCAGTGCAACTGAGACTATCTAGGTATGATGTTATATGTGTAGATTAAGTGGTATAAGTAAATAGAGGCACTCGTGTATGTTGTTATGGGTGACTAGGTATTAAGATGCTCAATACTGCTAGGGCAGTTACCTGTAATAAGGGTAAATGAATTGGTAGCTGTAAATAAACCCTAGTCTAATATTTTGTTAAGGGACCTAGTATGTGAGTGTCTTATGCTTGGCAGAATCACTTCAAACGATAAGAGCTAAAATAAGAAATTTTTAGACTAAGTAATAAAAGGTTAGGTAAAAGTTAAAGGAATGTGCTCTCGAGAAATCTAAGGATGGGTGACCTCATGGGAAGTAGCATGCTTTGCCTGTTTTCTTTTGAATGGGCAGGGGGGTGTTACAATGAAACTTTAAAGGCCTTTAAATTGATTAAAAAGGCAAAATTTAAAAATTTAGCGGAACCAATAATTGATTTTGGACCATAAGCTACTTATTGGTGCAATAAAATTTTTTCGAGTCGAGAATGACTCGGGATATGCCTGAATAGACCTAAAAATATCAGATCCTGAAGCTTAAAAATTCCACTAAGTTTATTGGTGAAAGAATTTTTGAATTCAGAGGTCGTTTGCACATTCTTATAATTTTTTAGGCTGCCTTGCAAATCGAGGTAGCCTGAAATTTGTCATATCGATGGAATTTGGTTGCAAAAATTTATAAGCATGTAGAGGCTATTAAAATATATATTTAAAAACAAAGATTGTAATTTTTTGAGGTCCATGAATTTTTAAAATTTTGCCAAAAATTAAGCCATTTTAAGATAGTTCGAGTGGTTGTGGGACCTACCCACACATTGCCAATAGGTGTAGGGCCTATACTAAGTGGCAAAGCCACTTGACACGTAGACATTTCCATTAAGTAAAAGGAAAAAGTGTTCCTTCTTTTCCCTATTAGAACCAATGCAATAGTAAGGTTTGGGAGTCAATTTCATTTCCTTACTTCAGCTAATTCTTGAATCCTAAATTCATTTTGGTGTGTTAGGGAGCTAGAGGAAGAAGAATTTTTAGAAAATGACCTCTCAATAATTCCCAAAATTTCTTAGATAGAAACTATCCAGCAGAGAGTGTTTGAGGTGAGTTTTTTTGTGTTTCCTTGGTTTTTCTTGAGCCTTTTTAGCTAGAAATAGGTAGTTGAGGTGCCTAACATTTATGGAAATGCATTTTATTGGTTTTTGAGGTGAGTCATGAGGAGAAACACTTGAAGGAAGGTAGAAGAAGCTTCTATGGAAGGGTAGGAATTGGGGTTTTGGCAAGCTTGAATTAGTGTCCTTTAGAGGTAAGTGAATTCTAGCATTTCTTTCATACATTCGATCTTTAAGGGGGCTTGAAATAGGTTTTAGAGGTGTGTTATCTAGTTATATGTATTGGTACTTTAATGCTTTAATGAAATCCTTTAGGTGTAATAAGAAATTAGACATTGAAATATGTAGGATTTAATGAGAATTGGCTTGCCATATATGTGTATGTTGGCTAGTTGAGAGCTTTGGCATGGGTATAGGCTTATTTAGTTGCTGAATTTTTATGATAGCAAGTGAGAATTAGTGCCTAGGGTATGTAGTTGTATGTTATGTATGTGTAGCTAGTTGTTTTGGCATGTATTCTAGATGTATGCTATATGAAAGAATAGTCTGACATGTGGTAAGTTAATCTACTGCATGGTTATGGTGATTTCTTTGAATGGCCGATACAAATATTAAGGTTAAGTGACCTAAAATGGCATGAAATGGTGCATGTATGGGCATGCATGTGTTTAGGAAATGGATGAAAGGTGGAATTTTTGATAAACATCATGGAAATGCATGATTAAGGCCAAGGGAAGACTAAACCTAAGAGCTACACTAGTAAAAATGGCATAAAAATGTTAGTAGCATGTATGTAATGTATATACATGATATGATATAATTATATGAACTATGTTTGGCTTACTTATTTGGCATTAAAATAGTTAATGTACATACTTAAAATGGCTTGAAATGTAATCAAGAAATGACATAAAAGATGTCTTGAAAGTGGGTTGTAATGTACATATAAAATATGCCTTAAGGGCTATGGATTGTGAGTAAACAATGTACCAATATTTATGCCTATTAGGGCTATTTTGTGTGATTATGTGGTGTGGCTTTGATGCCTATGTTTTGGCCTTAGAAATGGCCTAATGATTATATAGCTTAGGGCCTATAAACCTTGTGTGAATAATGGTGAAAATTGCACAAAAATAGGTTGAGAAATGAATCTGGAAAAGTTTATTGAAAACTTGCTGTAATGACCTATAATTGTCCAGTTAACCAATACCTAAATCTAAAATACCACTAGACAGTATATGGCAAATAATTGTGAAATACTTATGAAATAAAATCTTTTGAAATACTTATGAAATAAAATCAAACATAATATACAATAATTATTGGCAATTATAATCTTTGAAAATCTTTTTAGAGAATTTACCCGGTATAGCCTAATTATGGCCATACCAGACCGGGCTAAATTTTTTCTATGCCATAAAATTCATATATGTCTATTATTCATTTTGTAATATTATAAGAGATCAGTTAGTAAAGAAATAATCATAAATTGAGTTGCATGGCCCATTATTTAGACACCCACTAGATGGGTTGACCAATTAACTTAGGGATTTTAGTAGCTACTACATAGTCTATTGTTTAGACAGGGCTAGTATAGTGACCTAGGTCCACATTAGGGCCACTGTACTAGTTATTAGATAGACCAGTCTACTAGGTAGACCACACATCAATATTTGCACCTTGGGTGCTATAAGTTAATTAGGTAGGTGTAGTGATTAGGGTCCAGAATGTGGATCACTGCACTATTTTATTCCATCTAGATCTATTATATATTAGTGCTGTCTTTCTAAATGGGCTAGTTGAAATAATTTGAATAATAAAAATATAAATTAGATGTGATATTGGAATATGATACAAGGCATAATATGACACAATCTCCTAAATAATTAAACCATACACATGTAAGAGCATTTTGGTAATTTTACATGTGCAATACTTATTGGCCTAATTATTAAAGATTATGCAAGAAATGTTTAATCATGACTTTAAAACTATAATTTACATGAGTTAAAATGATTAACTAAATAGTTTATCTACATGAACCAATATAGGGGAAATTTGATAATTATGCATATTAATAACTTAAAGTATACCTTAAAATTAGAATAACTCAATAATATGATTATATATACATGGATAACTACTTGACATAGTTTAAATACTTGAGTTCACCACTGAGTATATTATATACTCAATGTACCTATTTTGGTGCGTAGGTACTAAGAATAGGGATGCAACCTCGTGAAGCATACATTGAAGTTCTGAGGTTATTCATCAGAAAGTTGTTGATGTATATTTTGTATAGTTTTGCACTCTATGCATTTAGGTGGGAAATGCGTGTTATGTATACAAAGGACATGTGATGTAAATATATATGTAAAATCTCGGTTGCAATAAGCAAATAGCAATCCTTTTGAGAATGTATGATTTTTGTTGATCTATGCTAATGATTTGATCTGTGAGCCTATGGCTTTAGTGTATGCTCATCTGATTGTCGCTTGAGGTTTGTGTTGATGTTTGTTAGAATGACGATGTTAGGTTGATACTTAGGGGACCAGAAGGGACTAGGAGAGGTGAAACTATATTATAAAAGTGTTTATACAAGTTCAAATTTTTGGTTAGTGACCTGGACTGCCATTATATTACTGGATTTTAGGAAAAATCTGACTGACTTCTAATTAACCTATAATGGCTTGAACACTATGGCATACACCTGAAGGAACCATAGGAATTGAAGGAACTAAATTTAGAGTTAGAATAAGTTAAATAGTACATAATAAATAAGAGTTAAATGAACAAACATAAGAGAAATTTTAAGATGGGTGACCTAACAAAAAGTGCACCACTTATTGGGTTTCTTCAGGAATCTAGTAAGGGGTGTTATAGATAGAGTTTATCCTTGAGGATTTCAAAGTCTATAAACTTTTAAAATTGTTGAAATTGTGTTATGTTGTATGATATCTCTTCTTGAGGTTGAGATATACTATTTATATGATTGTGTGTTGTTGGAATGATTATAGGATCACATGATGTTGTGGATGTGTGTGAATGATATAGAAGTGTGTTTTTATTATGCTGGCTACTATTAAAAAGATTTGGGATAGTGCCTAGTGCAACCTTTATGCTACCAAAATTTTGGCACGAGGATTCTCAAATTTTTAATTTGTAACTTAGTTTAAAAAGTTTCTGAAAACTCATTTTTTCATAAGTGTAATCTTTTGATAAGAACATTTTATAACAAGTAATGGTATAAAAGAGTTTAGATATTTTGATATACATGCGCTCCTTAGTCGGGCTTAATTTTTAAACTAGGTAAAGGTTGTCACAATCCCAATCAGGTTGTGTATTCAAAGCTATAAGAAGCGTAGTTAATTGGAATAGTTCCAAACAAGATACAACTATAAACTCAACTATCAAATCAAAGTACATTATAGGTTTCAATACTACTAAAGAAGCAATATAGATTAACAAGTTCATTATTAAACTAGGAGTGGTCCCTTTTATTGTTGACCTAGTACCTCTATATTGTGATAACAATGGAGCCATTGCACAAAGGCAAAGGAACCACAATTTCATTAATGATCCAAAAATGTTCTCAAGTACTACCATTTAATTTGAGAGATAGTTAGTAGGTAGTATGTAAATATTGAGAGAGTTCCCACATATTAGAACATTATTGATCCTTTTAATAAGGCATTTACTCAAAACAAATTTGATCTCCATGTAAATAATATGTGTATTAGATACGTTGTGGATTGGCTCTAGTGTAATTAGGAGATTGTTAGCTATATGCCCTAGAGCATATGTGTAATGAGGATATTTTATGTACATTCATTTATAATTAAAGTCATTCTTTATTACATAAGTGCTTATGATTAATTCATTTGTTTGATATAAATCTTAAATTTTGTTATAAATCCCTTGGTATTAATTTATAATGTAGAGGAAATCATGAAGAGTTTATGATGTGAGATTCCTATTGTTTACAAATATGAAATACCAAAACTATCTTTAATCGTAGTATTAACAATACAGGACATTGTTGATTTAGATAGACTAGTGCATGTTACACTTTTTAACTTGGTCAAATAGTTGTTCTCACAAGCTATAAGCATGGTGATGCTTAAAGTTAACATGTGGATGCTTGTTTGAGAAATAAGTTCATTAGAGACCCAAACAAGAGATTTTCATATAGATACATAATTTATGTTAGGGAAATCATCTCATCATATTAATAGGAACAAGTATCTTTTAGCTTAAGATTGCTAAAGCTATCTTAAGTATCTAAAGGTATACTTTGAATCTGGTGCTTTTACTTCACCATGATGTATATATAGCTAAGAGGTTGGATATAGTTTGAGGTACTTGAAGGTAGTTGAGTGAACAATAAAGGATTCACCACCCTAAATTATAATGGGTAGTTTATCTCATAAGTCTAATATATCTTTATTCAAGGAATGTCTGATCAGAGTAAAATACATGTGTGACTAAAATTCACAAAGGCATTTTAGAAATAAAGATGTAAATATTAGAATTGACACATTTAGGTCTTAATTATACATACTTATTTAAGAATTAAGTTGAAACAAGTCCATACTCAAACATAAATGAGATAAAATATGGTGAAAAGAGTAACTGCATGGTAACTATATATGGAAGGGTTAAGTCAAACCACTTGACTTTTTAACACATGGATAGTCTTGATGTGTGGGTAGACACCTCTCAAGACTTGTGAATAAATGAATTATTAATTATAGGCTAAATGAGATTGAATAATAAGGGTCTTAGTTATACTATGACTCTATTTCATTATGTATTGCTAATGTTTTCTGGAAACCCATAAGGCAACACACTTAAAGAATTTAAATGATTATCAAAGTGCTTGATATTTTAATGATATAAGATATTATTAAAAGGAGAAGAAATAAAGAAGAAAAAGAGAAATTGAGCTTTGAGCCCAGTTGACCCAGTTTGACCTTTTTAAATGTTACAAAGGGCATAGGCCTTCAAAGCCAATGTAAAAGTGCCTTTAATCTAATTTTAAATAGACCTTTTAATAGTTATAAGGACTATAAATTAGGCTTATTGATATTTTTAATTGAGGCCTAAAAGAGCCTCAGAAAGAAGCCCTAAATGGGCTTTACTATTTTATATGCATAAACCTTATTATTAGGCTTTATGTAATAGATAAAAAAAGTTCCAATTTAGGGGCCTCCTTGAACAAAAGTTTTTGTTAGATTTTAATGGACAAAATTTGACCTAAAGAGGATTATTTTAGTATAAATAGCCTTGCTATATTAGCCACCATAGGTAGCCACCAAATAGATAGAAAATTCATACACACTTCTTGTGAATTTTTTGATTCTCTTGTTCTTATTCTTCTCCCTTTTGAATATTTTACTAGCACCAAGATATTCAATTGTTCATCACTTCAATTCTTATATGGATACCTTAGAGGTGTTCCCAATGAGGATCATTGTGGTTTGCAATAACCTAGTGAGGTGAGCTAAAGAAAAGGAATCACCAGATAATATATAATGGTAAAATTCCTATGATGTTTAATTTTTTTTAATTTTCTATCATTTTGATATATTTAGATCCCTATTATCAATGATTGGTTTTACACAAAGAATTTAATTTTCCACTATTCTTGACTTGTATAAAACCAACAACCATAACAAACTGGTCCAGTTATGGTCTAAAGATTTTGTTAATCAAGTCCATAAAAGCTATTGGAGTATTGGTAAACCCAAAAGGCATTTCCAAATATTCATGATTTCCATACCTAGTTTTAAAGTTTATCTTAGCAACATCCACTTCCTTAACTCTCAACTGAGTGTATCCAAATCTCAAGTCAATTTTAAAGAAAACACATACTCCTCTGATATATTCAAATAAATCATCTATAAGAGGCAATAAATACTTGTTCTTGATTGTCACCTTGTTTAGTTGTTGATAGTCTATGCATTACCTTAATGAACCATCCTTTTCTTTTATGAACAAAATTGGTGCTCCCCATAGTGATACACTTGATCTTATGAAACCCTTATCAAGTAGTTTTGGCAACTGCATCTTTAATTCTTGAAACTCTATAGGTGCCATTCTATAAGGAGCTATAGACACTGGTACCATACTAAGTAAAATCGTTATCCTAAACTATAGGTAGTCTTGATAGCTCCTTAAGAAACACATCTACATCTACAAATTCTAACACCATTGGTATCTGAATCACATATGGTTCTTCCTTTTTGGTGTCATACACATGAACAAAATAGGCTCGACACTCTTTTCTCATTATCCACCTAGTAGCAATTATAGAAATTACGTTAAACATAAAGCCAAATCTTTCTCCCATAACCATAATCTCGATCCCATCTATTGTACAAAAAGAAATCCTCTTTCTTCATTTTTGGTGTCATACA
Source organism: Hura crepitans (assembly GCA_948208565.1). NCBI lineage: Eukaryota > Viridiplantae > Streptophyta > Magnoliopsida > Malpighiales > Euphorbiaceae > Hura > Hura crepitans. The sequence continues at coordinate 15,060 of CANXYI010089562.1, forward strand.
CATGAGTAAAATAGGCTTAACACCCTTTTCTCATTATCGACATAGCAACAACTATAGAAATTACATTAGACATAAAGCCAAAACTTTACCTAGTAACAACTATAGAAATTACATTAGACATAAAGCCAAATCATTCTCCCATAACCATAATCTCTATCCCATCTATTGTATAAAAGGAAATCCTTTTTTTTCTTCAATCCACCAATACATAGTTCTTGGACAACTAGCCCATGCCCAAGATTGAGTCAAAATCATCAAATGGTAGTTTGATAAGATCAGTTAAAAACACATATCCTTGGACTTATAAAGGACATTCCTTATATACCTCTTTAACTATCACATGCCACCCTATCAAATTACTAACTAGAATATCTATGTCAAGCTATTATAACACTAACCCTTTATCTTATGCCCATGCAGTGCATAAGTACGAATGAGTAGATCTTAGAACTATTAGTGAAAAAATAAGTAGATCAAAGAGGTAGAAGTTACCAGTATTAATTTCAGGAGAATTAGCATCATTACATGCCTAGATAGCATGCCTTATAATCGGTGCTCTTCTCTTAGATCTATCTATTGTCTTAGCCTTATCCCTCTAATCTTTGGTAACTCTATCACCTCTATCTCTCTTCTGATCTCTAAACTCAGCTAGGCATGAATCATGCATCAGTGCAGGCATTTTAGGATTCTTGAGACAAACCTTATGATAATGGCCTTTTGAGCCACACCTATAGCATACTCTTAGTATGGTCTTTCAACAAATGCCTTTATGCCACTTGCCATAATTTTTACACTTTGATATTAGTGCACTCTTATCTATGAAAGCTAAAGCACTAGTTGCATGTGTCTATTAACTAACACTACTCTCAACCTTGAATAGATTTCTAGGTATGATTTTACCTCTAGGATTACTAGTATCTAGGTTGATCCCTTTTCTATTTCTTCTTTGAAATAGGAGCTATACTAGCTCAATAGTTCTTATGTGATCTTTTATTCTAAAAAATTTCTCTTCTATCCTTTTAGATCTCTTCCATAGTGTTACATGCTGCCACCAAAGTAGTAAAGTGCCTTATCTTCATTGTGGCTACCTAAAGCTTGATATCAAAGTTAAGACCTTTCTTAAACTACTTACACCGATCTGTTTCTATTGCCACCATCTTAATAGCATATCAACTCAACCTAGCAAAGTCCTTCTCATACTCAGCTATGGTTCTATTTCTCTATTTCAAGTTAACAAACTCTTGTCTCATCTTATCAATATAGTGTTTAATGAGATACTTTTTCTTGAATTCTACTAAAAAGAAGTCCCATGTTAAATCTTTAGATGCTTTTCATTCTATAAGAGCATCCCACCACTCAAATGCTTCTTCTTGCAAAATAGAGGTCGCACATATCACATATTCCTCTAGGGAACACTTTAGTTGCTTCATGATCCAAACTTTCCTCTTTAGCAAGTATTCTACCCTAATAGGATTATCTAAACCCATACCAAAATAATCCTTAGCTCCTATCATTTTGATCCACTCTAAATATGTATTTTGAAGACCTAGTGAGACTACTAGTTATACTAGTGGAGATGAAGTAATAACCACTGTAGCTTGTCATAAAAGTCCCATCATCTACTGTAAAAAAGGTAGGTTATGCATGAGCTCATCCTATAGCACTAAATTTTGATGTTCTAACATTAGAAGTCTTAATAACAGAGGTTGGTGTATGACTTTCCACTTCTTTAACACTACCTTAGGATATAGACTTGCTCATCTTTAATATATAGGAAAAAGAAATAAATAATAAGCCTCAGTAGTGTCTAATTATAAGATGCATGAATTTAGACTCTAGACACTCATATGTGACTCTAAATATACCAAGGAATGGCTAAACTAGAGCTCTAATACCACCAAATGTGACACCCCTACTCGGTCAAGTCATCGAGCTCGAACAAAAAGTGACAAACATACTAATATCTAAACTTACTTTATTGAAAAACTCATATAAATTATTACCTTTATAAAACATTTGAATATATATGAACTTTTGAGACCTTGCTTTAATGAAAAATTCACTTTTCTATTTCAAAACAATTTTGAGAATCCTCGTGTCAAAAATTCGATAGCATAATTGCTATATCGAGACACTATAACAAAATTGAATTATACCTACATATTTAAAAACAAACTTTTATAAACCATTCAACCATTGTTCAACCATTTAAATACTCCTGATGTACTCAAACATCTTAATATAACATTATCCATAAACATGTATTGCAAAACATATGCATAATAAAGTCTAATATCTATATATTAATTGTAAATTACAAAAGTAAAGTTATTTAGTTAAAGTTACAAAACATTACAAAATACTAGTTTCAGCCCAAATCCTCATTGTACAACATATGAGTGCACTATATTCATGACAAACCATAATTAACACAAAAGAAATTAAAAATACCAAAATTGTGAGCTATATCTTGATTTACATAGCTATACAAGGCTTTAACTTTTATTTATATTCTTTACCCTATGCGCCATAAAAACAATGATGTGCTAAGCATAAAGCAAAGTGGTGTATTCATTATAACATACATCTACTCATATACAAGCATTCTTTTATGATAAAGCAACATATTTTAATCTATACCACACACATCATGTAATTAACTCATCAAAAGTATACATGAATGCTACTAATATCTAATGTAATATTAAAGTCATGAGAACAACATTTAACAATCATCTTAACATCATTCATACTTGCATGTTGTAACGTACATTTAATTAAAAATCTCATTTAAGTATGTTATTGTATCAAACATTATGTTACAACTTGATTTAATACCATTTTCCTACATATAAGAGACATTTAACCTTAGTTGGATAATAAACTCAATGGCTACAAAGGTCTCAAACAGTGACCATAGAGGTCTTAAACAATAACCCATAGGTTTTAAATTAATCATATAACCTAAAGGCAAAATACAGTGGCTTGTTAGCCTCAACACATTGACCCATAGGCCAATAGCACATAAATACCTAACACACTGACCAGTAGGATAGTAGCACAAAAGTGCCCAACATATTGACCCATAGATTAGTAGTATTAAGGTGCCCTACATAGCTACTAAGAGCATTAAAGTGCCCTACACAACTACTAATCTCCCTAGTTGATTAATCAACCTATCCAAACTATGTTGTCTAACTATATAAGCATTATTAAACATATC
>CANXYI010089776.1:0-14538 GCA_948208565.1 Hura crepitans
TATAATGCATGCTTGAATGATATGAGATTGCTAAACATTAGAATATAAAGGAAGGTATATTATTGGGGCATAAATAAGATTTTATTTTGAACCCTTTTTGGGCAAAAGATTAATGGTCCTAGTGTAGAGCCAAGTGGTGACTCTAAACACTAACTACTCTCGACCCTAGTAAAATACAATAAAATCTATAAAAACTTGTTGTCATAAATTGGCATGTGAGAACCAAAGTTCTCAAAGAAAATCAATTACCCAATTTCATGTATGATATTCTTTAATTTTACGCATTTCCTTTGTGTTTGTAAATATGCGTATTTTATTATTTCTTTATGTGATTAAATGCTTTATTTTAATTTTGAAACTTGCTTAAGAAAAAGAATAAAATTATAAATTTAATCTAAAATTCTATATTAGCTTGAGGTATAAATAAAAGTAGGGTTCCAAACAACTTTGGTTTTAGCCCAACAAGGTATTTCCCAACTCTGATTGGGTGGTGACTTCTCCCTTGTGGTGCCCAACTCACTCTTTCTAAACTAATTAAATAGGAATGACTTAAGATTCCTTTAATTTCCTTCTCGTCTTTTAGGATTTGAGAGGTGAGATTTTGGTTAGCATTTAGTTGTTTTAGTTTGATTGACCTCAAAAAAGAAGGGATACAAACAATGGTGACTACGCTAGGGATAGCTTGTGACCATGCTCTAAAAGTACCTCAAATTAATATGGAATTTTATGTTTTGAATTTATGATATTATCTTTTTTTGAAACTATATTATATGCTAGAGCTTTATAATAAGTTAAGCATCCTCTTTTACCCTAACATCATTTTAAAGCATGACACTATTTTTATTCAATTTGGAGGATTATTTAAGGTGGCATCAAGTCCAAGCCTCATACCTATAAGGTATACTAAATGGTGAACCAATCAGTCGTATGCTCATGATGACATAGACCCATTGCAGAGGGTCCATCTTGGATGACCATAACTTGTGTGACCTAACCATGAGCCTATGTAGTGACGAATAGCAACCTCCTTTAGGTTTCCTAGTTATTCCTACATTATGTGCTATATGGGCCAATATATGTGAAATATGGCCTAGTCATCCTAAAATGTTGTTAAACCTATTAGGCCTTTTTAACTAGAATAGGCTAGACCCCATATTTTGGTTTGATTGAACATATCCAAAATATATGGGCCAAATATCTTCCATGCATTCTTTTAAATATGAGATAAATAATGATCAACTATTTGTTGTCTATTATTTAAATCTGTTGAGGCCCTTGATGTCCCATGGGTAAACCCTCCTAGGAAAGAACACATTGACCTCGTGCGTGGGAAGTGATAAAGGTTAAAGGCTCTTGCTTGTGTTTGTTGTTATACGCATTAACATGCATCTAAATTTCATGCATCCTCATGTATTTTGTATTTCATTCATCATGTCTAACCCTTAATTTTATAGCCATCATAAATCTTTAAGCCACTTAGGTACATAAGTCAAATGAAAGAATAACTCAATGAGAAATCATCCCTACCACTCATAACTTAATAGATATGGTAGGACAAGATAGGGTACCTCTTTTGCTTAGGACTTTGAAGTTGAAATAGATTAGAAATTCAAAAAATTCGAAAGAAAGATGATGTCTATAGTTACAAGGGCAATCGTTAGGGTTGTTCCTACTTTTGATTCACCTCCATTTGCTAAAGCAATAGTAGTTACACTTGCTAAAAGATTAATTACTACTTCTAGGGGAATTGGCATTAAGAAAGAGTCTACAAGTTTAGGTGAAAAGGCTAGAAAAGTTGAGTACTTTAACCCAGAGTAGATGTCTATAAAGAATCTTATGATAAAGTTGAGAAAAAAATGTATATCACGAAAAGTTGAGAATGTTGCTATGAAGAAACTGGAAGAAAATATAGAGGCAATGGCCAAACTTATCTTTATGGGTAAGGGATTGGACCTAGATGATCTCACTTTAGAATTTGAGGAGTTACTACCCTCTAGATTCAAGATGCTAGAATTGGGCAAGTTTAATAAGACCAGTATTCTAAGAGCACATGTCAAGTAGTATGCTATAATCATGTGAGGCACAAAGCTCAGCACCAAATAAAAAATAGCTTACTTTAGCCTTACACTGCAAAGAAGAGCCATTAACTAGTACTATGGGCTAGAAAAGAAGGTTAAAGAAAATTGGGGAAAGATTACTGAGGCTTTATTAGCTAGTATGACTGCAGCACCCATATGAAAGTTACAATGAAAGATCTCAAACTACTTAAATAGAAACCAAATAAGACCTTCATAGAGTATTTGACAAGATGAAGGTCTAGAGTGTTGGAAATAAGAAGAGAGCCAGAGATATCAAATCAAATCCGCATGTTCATTAAAAATGCTAGTCTATACTTGAAGGATGGGTTAAAAGCAAAAAGGCTCAAGGATTACGAATCACTAAAGGATATAGTGATTAAATTAGAAGAAGAACATGCTGAATAAAATAAGAGCTTAGGTAATTTAAAAATCGAAGGAACCTAAATAATAGAGGCATAGAGGGAGCTAGTTACAGTAGGGCCAATAAGAAAGCTAAGGTATCTATCACATCCAGGTACTATTCTAATTTTGGAAAACCTTTGTCTTAGTGCCTGAAATGGTTTTAGAAGGAGGGAAAGCTTTAACCTCTTTTATCCAAGCCTACTAGAACTTAAGGACAACCTGACCAAATGTTAAACTTATATTATTAATATAATCAACACACGGATCATGACATATATAACTGCCGCACTCTAAGGGATAAAATTTAGGATTTAATTGACTCATGGTAGATCCCCAATCTAGAGAAAAGACAAAAGGGTCAAGGTGCCAATTTGAGTGTCCCTTCACCCGTCAATATAGTCAATTTGGGATTGCCAGAATGGTATGTGCTACGAGATTTGTACAAAAATGATTACTTAGCAATAGAGAAAAGGGATGAATCAATGTAACACCCATGCTTCAAGGCTTCGTGAATAGTGCCACTAGGTCTGGGAAGTGTGCCTAGGGTGCTGGGTCACTTACATGTAAATTGAGGTAGTGACACTAGTCATGAAACTTTAAGGGGCTTTAAACTGATAAAAAGGCAAAATTTAGAAATTTAGCTAAACCAATAATTCATTTTGGATTGTAAGCTACCCCTCTAGGTAATAAAATATTTTCGGGCTAAGAATGACCCTTGATATACCCAGACGGACTAGAAAATATCTAATCCTGAAGTTTAAAAATTCCACTAAGCCTATTGGTGAAAGAATTTTTTGATTCTAAAGTCATTTGAAAATTCTCATAATTTTTTAGATTGGCATGCAAATTGAGGCAATCTAAAAATTATCCTATCAATGGAATTTTGCCACAAAAATTAACGAGCACGTAAAGGGGTTAAAATTTGAATTTTAAAACAAACAGTGTAATTGTTTGAGGTTCGTGTGAATTTTGGTGAATTTTTGAAGTTTGCTAAAAAATCGAGATATTTTAAGATGGCTCGAGTGGCTATGGGACCCATCCACACTTGGCCATTTGGCCTAAGGCCTATGCCAAGTGGCAAGGGTAAGTGACAAGTGAAAAATTCCACTAAAAGGAAGAATTTCTTCTCCTCTCTTTTGTTGGAACCAATGCCATCTTCAGTAACCTTCCCCTTTTTTACCATCTTCTCTATACCATTTTTAGAGTTTCTACTCACCTAAATTCAATTTGATATATTAGGGAATTAGAGGAAAAATAATCATAGAAAAAGGGGTGTCCAATAATAAGTTAAAAATCCTCAAAGTTTCTTGGATAGAAGCTATCTAGCAAGCTGCTAAGGTGAGCTCCCTTATGTTTTCTTAGGTTTTTCTTGAATTTTCTTATTGGAATTAGGTGTTTAAGATGCCTAACATCAATGGGGATGGATTTTGATGGCTTTTGAGGTGAATTAAAGCAAAAAGGATCTTGAAGAAAGGAGGAAAAATGGACCATGGTGGGCTAGAAATGTGTTTTTGAGAGGCTTAAAGTGTGGACTTCTCATTCCTTTAGTGTGAGATAAGTGAATTCAAACATTCACTTCATGCCCTTTAATTTAGTAACTTCTCCTTTGGTTTAAGGATAATTTAAGGGTATGAATGAGCTTAGATAGGTAGTTTTCTTGAAGAGATATGGTACATGGCTTAATGGGATATGGAGTGTATGGTTGTTTGATGAAAGGAAGTAATGTACATGTTAATCTTTATAGTTGGCTATGAGGTGTGCAAGCAGTTTAAGGTGTGCTTATGGTGTTTGAAGTATAAATTCATAGCTTTATTGTTGATATAAATCGAAATTACATGTTAATTGATGGAAAAAGACGTGATTAGCATAAAGGGCATGTGTGGCCAAGAGGTGTGAGTGTGGGCTCTAGCACTAATATTAGGTGTATGATATGTGAATCATGGTAGAAATTAAAGTTTGGCATAGAAATGCATGCATAAGGGGTGATTTTGGTGATAGCATGTACATGTGTGTGTGATGTATGGCCGAGGCATGTATGGATTGTGTAATGGCATGGCATGCATGGTGTAAAGTATATATATATGTATATACTAGTATGGTAATGTGGGAGATGTATGTATGATAAGTGATGTCAAAATGCATGGATTGGCAATGAATCCCTTAGTGGCCAAGAGGTATGAATGCCATGGGGAGGCTTGGTAACTATGGCATGTGGACAAGCTTAATGTACATGGGTGATATGAGATCATGTGCATGTAATACATGATACAGAATTGACATGAACTTAGCTAATGTGTACCTTAAAATGGCATGACATGCATGAGAAAATGACATGAAAAATGACTTGAAAATGACCTTAAAACTTGGCTAGAAATCAAGTATGAAAAGTGGGTTGTAATTGCATTTAAGGGCTATGGTTTGTAAATGCAAAATGTACCCAAATTATATGCCTAAAATGGCTAGTATGGTGTGATCTTTTGTAATGCCATGTTTTCCTATATTTTAGCCTTTTATATAGCCTAAGTTTTGGCTGGCTTTAGGCTTATGAATGCATGAAATAACTAGTGAAAACTACATTGAAAAATAAGGTGAGATAGACCTGAAAAGCTTAGTGAAAACTTGCCGCAATGACCTATAACTATCCTAAAATGACCATTACATGAACCAATAAATCCATTGGATAGTAAATGGCATAAAACTATGAAATACTTATGGGATAAAGTCTAACATAATATATTATAATTATTGGCAGTTACACCCTTGGATATATTTTCTGATAATTCACCTAGTATAGCTTGTTTGTGGCCATACCAAACTAGGCTAAATTCCAACTATGCTATAAAAATTATAACTATCTATTTTTGAGTTAATAATATTATAAAAAGTTAATTAGTAAAGAAATAGACACAGATTGATGTTAAATGGCCTATTAGATAAACACCTACTAGATGGGTTGACCGATCAACTTAGGGATCTTTAATAGCTGCTACATTGTTTATTTTTCAGATAGGGCTAGTACAACAGCATATGTCCTTATTAAGCCACTGTACTAGTCTATTGGATAGACAACTTTCTATCCTTACCACATGATGCTAGAATTGATTTTGCCAATGCAATAGTGTAGGTCCCAGAGGGCCACTACACTAGTTTGTTAGATAAACCAGTCTTCTAGGCAAACATAGCCATTTTACTATAGATCTTTAAAATAATATTGGTGCGATAGTGTAAGTTCTAGAGGCCAACTGTACTAGTCTATTAGACAGGCTAGTCTACTAGGTAGACAACCCCTCGTTATCTGCACCTTGGGTGTTATGGCTTAATCAAGCCGGTGTAGCAGTCAGGGTCCAGAATATGGACAACTACACTAGTTTTTCCCTTTAGATCCAATGTCTGTCAATGTTGTATCCTAAGATGGGCTAGCTAAAACAATTAAACAAGATTAATATAATTTACATGTGGCTTTGAAATATGATATAGGGGTATTTTGGTAATTTTCCACTGATAATGTGTAATGGCTTAATATGTGGAAATTATGCATGTATTGATTAATAATGATCCTAAAACATAATTTTTGTGAGTACTATGCATGATAAACTGTTGGACATGTTTTAAATACTTGAATTCACTATTGAGTGTTATATACTCAGTGTACCTATTTTGGTGCCTAAGTAACAAGAATAAGGATGTAGCCTCGTAAAGTGTGTAGGGGAGTTTAGAGGTCATTTTTGAGAAGGTTGATAATGTACATCTATATAGCCTTTGAACTCTATGTACTTAGGTGGGGAAAATGGGTGTGATGTATATAAGGGGCATAGGATGTATTTATATATATGTATAAACAGACTATGTTGTAATTAATCAGTTGTTCATCCCTTTTGTGTATGTATGGTTTATGTTAATATTTCTAAGCTTGAGGCTCTATGTGTTTTATTGATTATGGCCTAAGGCCTGTGATTGCTATTTGATAGATGTTGATAATAGGATGATATCTTAGGGACTAGAAAGGTCAAAGAGATGTGAGAATTTGTTTTAAAAGTGTTTTCTAGTTTGAAAAATTTTGGGATACTGACCTAGGCGGCCATTATGCTGTCGAATTTTTAGGAAATGTTTGACTATGTTAAAATCACCCTATGATGACATGAACCTGATGGTATGAACCTAAATGGACAATAGGAATAGATAGTACTGACTTTAGAGATAGATAGAATTGTTTAGTACAGCATAAGTAAAAGTTAAACGAATGATCATAGGAAAAATCTGAGGATGGGTGACCTAGCGGGAAGTGCACTGCTTATTAGGTTTCTTCGAGAATTTAATAAGGGGTGTTGCAATCAGGTTAAGGTTTAATTTGAGTGATAAACATATGGGCTACTAACAGTGAGAGCAAGCTAGAGGAATAAGTTTAAGGATTGTAGATTGATTCAAATTCTGAGCAGAAGCTAGCTAAAGAAGGAAAAGCATACATAGTAACCCAAAGTAGTTAGGTAGTGCCAGAAGTAAAAAAAAAAAGCCAATTCCCTTAGTTACAAATGAGGAGGATGATGGAGTAATAAAGCAGTTGGAGAATACTCTAACATAGATTTCAATATAGAATCTATTGCGGCAATCCCTATCACATTGACAAAAGGTGGTTAAAGCCTTATATGCAACAATAATTTCAACTACCATATTGCCATCTGAACTAATGGCAATGGTAAAGAGGGAAGAAAAAATAGTAGTTAGATTTTTAGATGCAGATCTTCCACCAGAAGGAAATCATCACAAATGTCCTTTATAAATAAAAGAAGAAGTTAACGGCAAGCACATGGCATGTGTAATGGTTAATGATGGGTTGTCAATCAATATGTGCCTACTTAAAGTAGTAGCTATATATGGGATTCATGATTCAATGATCTCTTAGTCCAAGCTCACCATTATGGCCTATGAGAACACTAAGAGACAAGCATATAGGACTTTCAAAGTTAAGGTCAAAATGGGGATAATTGTAGATGATATAGAGTTTACAGTGCTTGATACCCCTATAAATTGCTCCTTACTTTTGGGAAGGCTGTAGTTCCATAAGTTAGAAGGGGCTTTGTCAACACTGGATCAAATGATAAAGATCCCTTACAATAGTGAAATTGTAACCATACAGGCTGTGAGGGAAAATCAAGTTTCAATGCTTAAGATAGCTAATCGGGCCTTCAACAATTTTTATATAGTTGGGATTTTTTTAGAAAAGGAAGAGGATGATACCAATATGTTAAATATGCTTAAAAGGATGAATTATTTATCAAGTGCTAGTTTGGGACATGATTCGGATGTGTTGATCTCAGCTATACAGCTGGAAGGCCAAAAGGATCGAAAGAGGTTAGGGTATATAGCAGAAACTTTAGAATTCAAAAAGACAACAAAGTGTATCCCACTAATGGAAGAGTGTTTTATTTGCACTGAAGGTAATATCAATTACTGCAAAGAGCTAGAGCCTACTGTCATAAAGGGGAAGGTTATGTCTAGGTTTGAGATCTTCAGTGATGTGTTTGATTGGGCTACAAGTGAAGCAAAGGCAATTTTAAATTTTTAGGATGAAGAGGTCATAACTAATCTTGCCAACCTAGAGATTGAACCCAAGAAAGAAATTCTAACCACTTCCATGCTTCAAGACAAAGGGAAGAGCAAGATAGAAAAAGATAATCCTTCAGAAGATTTTTCTAAAATTTTTTATGTACTGAACTTTTTAATGACAATGTTTCTAATTCTTTTGTTAATAAGATTAATGATTTTGCTTATTTTTGTGATGTCTCATTTAATTGCTTCATGCATAATGATAATTATGACATGCATAACATGTTTGATATTAATTCAATAAATACTAACTCATTTAATCTCGATACCAATGAAAACCCTAAAGAAATTTTAATTGCATATGATATAACTCCTAAAGAAAGGATTAAATTTGAACAATATTGAAAAATACGAAAAAGTCTTTACTTGTACCTATAAAGATATGCCTAGGGTAGGCAGAAAGATAGCTAAACATGTCATATACACATACCTAGAGGCAAAATCAGTGGAATAGAAGCTGAGGAGAATGAGGCCAGAATGGGTAGATAAAATAAAAAGAAAAGGTACATAAACAAATTGAGGCCTAGTTCTTAGAGGAAGTACAGTATTTAACTAGGTTAGCTAATGTGGTACCTATCGCCAAGAGAGATGGTAGGGTTAGGATGTGTATAGATTACAGCGATCTAAATAAGGCCTACCCAAAAGATGATTTTTTTGTTAACACACATAGATGTTTTGGTCAACAGTGTAGCAATGTGTAAAATGTATAGATTCATTGATGGATATGTCGATTACAATCAAATTCTGATCAAGATAGTAAACAAGATAAAGACCACCTTTATTACTGAATAAGGATCCTTCTGCTACAGAGTCATGCCTTTTGGGTTAAAGAATATTGGAGCTACTTATTAGAGGATAGGCATGAGAATTTTTGATAACTTGATTCATAAGAAAATGGAGGTTTACATGGATAACATGATAATCAAAACCAATATAAGAGAAGGGCATTTCAAAGTATTAGAAAAATTCCTTTAGCAGATCAATAAGTATAATCTACATTTGAATCCAAAGAAATATGTCTTCGAAGTAACTTCAACTAAGCTTTTGGGCCATATAGTGTGTTAGAGAGGGATTGAGTTAGACTTTGGTAAAGTCAAAGCTATCAAAGAGATGCCAGTTTTAAAGAAAGAGAAAGAGATAAGTGGACTTCTAAGCAAAATATAGTACATTAGTTGGTTTGTAGCCAATCTCACTATTATAGGTTAGTGTAGAGATTATGATATTTTTTACCAGGGATGAGAGTGGTTAGTGGAGTCGCCACCTGGCCTTTACATCAGGACCTCTGATCTTCTGCACCAGAAAGGTTCGAAATTTCAGATCTTATTTATGCCTCAATAATATGCCTTCTTGTATATTGTAATGTTTATCAATCCCTTATCATTCAAGCATGCATTATATTTAAAGCATTTTATGTCACCTTTCCATGTATAAGGAGTAAATTACAGTTTTTTTAAAGAATGCAATAAAGTAAATTGTACATCCAAAAAGCGAGTTATTAATTAATTATTATTTGACCTGACAATTATCCATAATTCCATTAGAATTGGCAGTAATTACCTAACTCCCATCTCTAGGAGATTGGCCTTTATTGAAATACATTTTTCGTGTGACTTTTGATTAAAGAAAACTTAAAACCATTTTGTTAAGAAAAACACCAATTAATTATGTATGAAATATTTGATGTGAAAATTAGGTTTTGACATGTAAAACAAGTCATTTACTAGCTATTACAACCCCAAAATAATCAATGAAGTGTAAATAGTACAAAACCAAGAGAACAAGCTAAAGTCTTGAAACTGGCCTACTTAAGCATCGTCAGGTCCATGTGGACACAAGAGGTAACAATGCTTAGTCCGTGCGGACCTTTGCCAAGGAAAGATAAAGTCCATCTCATACTTTTACTCCAATGTGTATTCCAACCAGCAACTCAAAAAATCAGTAGAATCAAATAAGTTAGATATGAGTTATTAGTATATGAGTGAGCATCACAATCATAAATACATTCAATATAAATGCAACATGGATCATAAATCATAGTATCAAGACATAACGAGGGATTGTGATAAAAATTATCATTAGCAAGTCTATGCAAATGTATAACCCTTATGACAGGAGGTCTATGCGGACTAACAAGTCTAATTAACATACATATTGTAAGGCCATGCAAACTAACATACTTACTTGCCTTCAAAGATACTAGGTCTGTGTGGATTCAACTTCGTATAAGTTCGAATTTATACAATAAAATTAGCTTCTCATGGCATGCCTAATGCTAAGTACAAACATCAAATTCATAATTTACGTGTCTAATATGATTAGCCTACTCATCATCAATGAGAATGGGGGATAACAAGGTATCACCTTATAAATTGGTCATCTCAAAGATCATTGGCTCATAGAAGATGCAAAAAACTCATTCATGGACCTCAGATATTACCTTTGTAAAAGAATCTCCTTAAGCACTAGCACAAAAAGCCTCTTGATGTATGTAAGGATGGTTAGATTCTTCCTTGCTACAAGCCTTACCAAGCTTCAATGCTCCTTGCTACAAGCCTCACCAAGCTTCAATGCTTCTTGCTACTGGAATCGTGGCAATTATGGTTTTTTTTAGTGTATGTCTTTTTCTCCCCCACCCCCTCTCCTCCTTGAATAGAAGTATTTATATTTCTTTCCTAGGTTTTTCTACCTCTTTTCATTAGGAGGAAGTTTTAATCCCTTTTGGATTCTGATTCCTAGACTAAACAGGTAATGTTTAAATTTAGAGTCTATTATCGTCGGTAAGTCCGTGCGAACTTATTCTTAATGGTCTGTACGGACCAATGTTTCTAAAGTGAAGGTCCGTGCGAACTTTAAGGACTGGGTCCTAACTTGCTTCTATAGTTAATCCATACAGACCAAGCATTTGAGAATGGTAGTCTGTGCATACCTAGGTTTTAAAGGCTTTTTGTGCTATGCTTAAGAGCCGTCTCTAGTTATCATTATTGGTCAAGCTGAGGTGTTTATAGTTGCCCCCACTTTAGTGTGTGCTGTGTAATGCATAAACTGGAATAGAGCGCAACAAAGTACCAAATTTAGAAATACTTACCTGTGGGTGTACTTACTTAATGTGGAGCCTCATCAAATATGGATAATCATCTTTGGATCATTGCAAAAGCTTGCTAAACCTGAGTTGTATCTTCCCTTTCGCAAGAATTATACTTGGTCCACATATATTCTCCCTTTGATGTTTCTAGATTATCATCTTATGATTTCATGATACAATTCATACACTTCTAACTAAGTAATTTTTTATCACACCTAAGGTTGTTTGATCGATGAGGTTTGATCAAGTGGATAAAAACTTTGAATTGGCTTGTTGAGCTGAACCTTATAACATAAATTAGACACGAAGTCAAATTTTTGGTGGATTGGCTTATTAGGCTAAACCCTATAACATAAATTGGACACGGAGTTGAATTTTGGTGGATTGGTATATTAGGCTGAATCTTATAACATAAATTGGACAAGGAGTTGAATTTTGTTGGATTAACTTATTAGGCTAAACCCTGTAACATAAATTAGATACGGAGTTGAATTTTGGTGGATTGGCTTATTAGGATGAATCATGTAACATAAATTAGACATGGAGTCGAATTTTGGTGGATTGGCTTATTAGGCTAAATCCTGTAACATAAATTGGACACAGAGTCCAATTTTGGTGGACTAAAACCTTGGTGTTAATCCAAACTTAATGGATTGGCCTTTGTCATTGTTCTTTAGAGGAAATTGAACCTGGTAACTCTAAATTGATCCTATAATAAAGGAGTAGAATGTCAGTTTTGGGGAAAAAAGAATAAGCTTTGATCTTTTGGGATCTTAATGGTTTTAAGTCCGTGCAGACATCCACACATTAGTCCGTGCGAACTTATGTTCAATTTTTGTAGACTATCTCAAGTCAGTCTGTGCAGACTTATTTCAAAAAGTACATGTAGACTTGATATGTTCTTGTATGTCCGTACAGACTTAGCCATTTAAGGTCCATGCGGACTTATCACGTCAGTGGTATAACTATCCTTTTTTCTTCTCTATTTCTCATTCCTTCCATTTTAATCTTCCCATATTCTTCATTTTCTATCAACAGGACACTCTTACCATGGCCTCTTACGTAGGAAGTGCTTCGTGCTCTTCTTCCTCTAACAATGAGGATGCACCTACTGTGATTGTCCTTCTATAAGGAGGATGATCTATGCCCTTTCCCCCTCTAAGAAGGATATTTCCTTGCCCACTTCAATGGGTTTCATCTTGTCTATAATGATGAACAGCCTGAAAAATGTAGCACCTATTAATGGCATTGCTTTTAGTGATCCGACCCTATTTTTGGCAGATCTAACCCAACACGCATGCTCTAAAGTGTACCTACAAGTGTGTCTTCCTTCTTTATGTGTTTTCTATCGTGTTTTCTCAATTATTTTTATGCTCTTATATCCTAAAGAATTTTTAGTGCGATAGGTCCTTACGGACTAAATAGGCTAGGGCTAGATAAGTCCATATGGACTAGTTATTTAAGGGTGTTAGTCCATGCAGACTTGACAAACTTTCTCTTTGTTAGAATTATTCCCATAGTTGCTTGGGTGATTCTATATGTGAAGTCCGTACGGACTAAATGTTAACTGTCTTTGACTTTAATTGGAATCTATGCAGATATAGTTTTGACTGATCTTAGTCTGTGCAAACTTAAGTTTTGACTACTTTTTAACTCTTATATTAGTCCGTACAGACTTGTTTTTGACTGATCATGGTTCATGCAGACTTTGTGATCAAGTCCTAATTCTTAATTGCTTGCTTCTTTTTATTGTAGATGCATCTCAAAGTGCGAGGGTACTCTTTTTGGTCCACAACAGTGGTACCCTACTATGCCAGTGACAGTGAAGAATAAGGTGTGCACGATGGGTTTCCAGACTTTTATTGACCACCTTGTAGGAGGGGACTTTTGCCGTGACCTTTAGGCCTTATAAGCTTTGTTAGATAGGTGGATGGACACCACACATTTGTTCCACTTGTCTTTTAGTGAGCTGACTGTCACACTATTTGACTGGGCGTTCATCACTGGGGCATCATATACTGGTCGTGCCATTGCTTTCGATGCTTGCTATCAGCATTTTCCTTTAAGTTGCTAGAGGTAAAGGAATTATTGGGATTTATGCCTCAAGACCGAGCTGGTAGTATTCGCTTTACTGACCTTCAAGAAAGGTGGGGTGAGGAATCTCCCTCAAGCAAGCTAGAGGTGAATTAGTACATTCGCTGCTTCATCCTATACCTATTGGGCACCACCTTATTTGCTAATGCCAACGATACCATGAGTTGGAGCTTCCCCCCAGTGCTAAAGGAGGTGGATAAGATAGGGAGCTATAATTGGTGCAACTCCTCCTTGGGATGGATGTTTCGGAGTCTGGACATGGAAGTACAAACTCGAAAGAGTCATCGTTTCATCTAGGAATTTGTGTCTAGCATCCTGGTAAGTAGAGTCTCTTTCCTCTTTTTTTCCTTAAGACTTTTATTACTGACTTGCTTCTTTTGTCATCCTTAGGTATGGGCTTATGAGCTTCACTTGTTAGCTCATCCTTGTGAGCTTGATGTGCCCAGACATTACCCTGTGATGGATAGGTGGGTCCGGCCTACCTCAGGTCCATGGAATACAGCATCCTTAATGCAGCATCAACAGTATCTCAGCTCACATGCCTAGACAGATATAAGTGATTCCTATATAGAAAGACATTTCTTTCAGTAACTGATTATACATTACTAACACTTACTTTTGTAGGTTGACTTAGCATGGTAGGTCTTCCCCATTGATCAGCTACCTCTCCTTCTGTGTTTCATTCGGGGTTTATCTTTCTGCCATTTGTTATTTAGTACTCCTAAGACATAATGCTAATTTTTGGGAGAGAGAGTAGTCAGTTGTATTTGGGTAGCGTCTCATCCCTCTAGACCCTCTTGAGTCTATGCTATTTGGGAGGTACATCAATGACTTGGATTTTGTTCAAGGGATAACCACCGGGGTCCTTAGGGCAACGTTGGTGGAGAATGGTGATGAAGGCTATGCTCCATAGGCTGCGTCTCACCTCTTTCCTTGAGTTCCCTATACTTCTGGGCTCTTCCTCCTTTGGTAAAATTCTTATGTTTTGCCATTTCTTTCATGATGTCTTTAATCTTGTATGTTCTTGTGTTGTAACCCATGGCTACCCCTAAGGTTGGTCCCTCTTCCTTAAAAAAGCAGTCGAGGTCTATGTTTGGCACCCTGAGTTCTCAGTTCTCTCCTCTTTCGGCTCATGCTCCAAGATCATCATCTAGCCTAGTGCCTTTTCCTAGCAAAGTGATATGGATGCTTGCAAATGTACCCAAGTTGAGCTACATGTGCTATGGCATTGATGGAGAGCTTTCCTCTACCAAGCTTCATATTGAGGAGAGTTGGCCT
>CANXYI010089801.1:0-12797 GCA_948208565.1 Hura crepitans
AGCCAATTTTAGCTTAATTATACATGTCATTTATTGAATAAATTACATGTCATTTTATGTATACATGTTACTCTTGTTCATGCCAAAGGAATTAAGCTAATCATGTTCCCATAATCATGCATTAGTAAACATAACCTTATACACTTATCATCCCTATTTTCGTACCATTTCCTTTAGCTAGGTTTTAAGTACAACTAGTCAAAAGCCTTAGTTATGCATTCCCATAATGTTATTTTTCCAATTATCCATTAATCATTAATTTAGTTACACTTAAATATATACCTTGATCATTTCATGCCATTGAAGTAGCTAAAAGCCTATCATATGTTTCGACCACCATTAACTTTCCATACTTTCATACACAATTCAACTCATTTCCTATCAAGCCAATTTCTCACACCTTCTAGGTCAAAGGCATATGCAATTTCTAACCTTGAATACCACTTAAGACCATACTAAGCAAGCCGCCCATGCACACTCACATTTATACTTAAGCTCTCAGCCACACTTGTAACTCCTACCAATGATGTATATTTCCACTAATTCATAAAGAATACCACTACACATCCATGTTACATCCAATGATCTATGCCTTAAGCATCATAAACACACTTTATTCTACTTATACACCTCTTGGCCAACCCCACAATCAACATATATATTACTTCCTTTCACGTACCAACCATGCAATTCATACTACTACATGCCATACACTAAATCTTTCAAGGAAAAAAACTATTCATGTTATCTCATGCTTTTAAACCATCCCTAACTTAAAGGGGAGACTACTAAAATTTGGAGGCATGTAATGAATGGCTGAATTCACTTAGTTGTTAAGAATAAACACTTGAAGCCCCTAATTGCACAAGCTATCCAGCCCTCCCACGGTGACTTCTCCTTTACTCCTTAAGCCTTTCCTTGCAACAATTCACCTCAAACCAAGGTCAAACACACCCCGATAGATGTTAGGTACCCCAAAGAATCATTTTTAGCCATGAAAACTCAAGAACAACCAAGAAAAAGCCATGGAAGCTCACCCTTTTCCCTTGTTGGACTGCTCTAACCCCATGACCTTTGATGATTTTTAATTTCTTCATGAAATCTCTTTTTGCCATGATTCTTTTTTTGGAACATCATTGACAACCTAACTTGAATTTAAAAACCTAGAGTTTGTAGGTTTGGCATGAGGAAGGAGATGAAAGTCTCTCCTAAAACTTTTGTGGCATCACTTTTTTACCTAGAAAAGAAGAAAAAATTTGGCCTTTTTTTATTGGAAAAATCCACTTGTCAAACAACTTTGCCACTTGTCAAAGCCATAGGCTAGCTAGCAATTGCATGGGTAGGGTCTATAGCCACCCGATCTATCCCAATACGGCTCGATTTTTTGAAGAAATTTAGAAATTCAAAAAAATTCACATGGACCTTGAAAAATTACACTATTTATTTTAAAATTCCTATTTTAATCCCCTCTACCTACTTGTTAATTTTTGTGGCCAAATTCCATCGATAAGGCATTTTTCACACTGCCTCAATTTGCATGCCAACTTCAAAAATTATAGGAATTTACAAATGACCTTAGAATCTAAAAATTCTTTCACTAATGGACTCAGTGGTATTTTTAAGCTTCAAGGTCCACTACTTTAGGGTCTATCTAGGCTTATTTTGAGTCAATCCCAGCCTATAAATATTTTATTGTACTGAGGGGTAGCTTTAAGTCCGAAATGTATTGTTGGTTATGTTAAATTTTTTAATTTTGCTCTTTTCATCAAATTAAACCCCTTAAAGTTTCATAACCAGTGTCACTACCTCATTTTACGTGTGAGCGACCCGGCACCTCGGGAACTCTTCCCGAACCTAATGGCACTATTCATAGAGCCTCAAAACACGGGCATTACATTTCCTTTTGAATTTGGACCTAACATTTTAAAGGTCCCTTAATGGGGTAACTCATCAATTTTTGGCACTAAAAGAATAATTTTTGGAGACTTTCATGATTTATTTTGCATTTTTTAAGTTAAAATATACATAAGATTAATTCGAGCCATCCAATTCCCTTGTAGTGTAATTAGTACCATTCACCATCATAATATAAAAGGGTGGTTAGATGTGGATAATTCTAGAATAGCTAAATGAGCTCATCTTTCCCCCTAAATCACAAAAAAAAAACGTCCTCTGTGGTTATTTTTTCACTCGTCCCTTTCTTTTTTCATTTTTTACCCAAAGCACATCAAAACCGTTTAAATATTATATGCAAATAGATCCTCTCAATGTTTAAAACTTGATTTTAGCCTTAATTTTGCTAAAATAAGTGATTTTAAAAGAGAAATAAAACTTTTAGAGTTTAAAATTTTGAACTTGTAAATTGAACTAGACCTCAATTCCAAAATCGAGCACTTTTCTAGGTAACTAAACATGTTCTAAATCATAGATATATACTTGGTTTTGAAAATGAATGTCTATGTATTTCTCAATGAATTTTTCTAATTTATTGTGAATTATGGATAGAGATTAAGCAAATAACTAAGAACTAAGGTGAGGAAAAATTATAGAATCAATCTCGAGGCAACATAGAGCATCACTATAAGTGTTTTCGATAAAACTTCTACTCCAAAGAATGAAATGTGTGAATTCCATAATATGTGTAATTTAGTGGTTATGTAGATTTCGGTGTTAGGTTAACCCTAAATTTATCACTATGTTATTTTAGGGTTTAGAGAATGACAATGTAACTAAAAAATTGGAAAATGGATGAAAAATGAATAAAATATAGAGGTTTAAAATTAGGAAAAATAATATAGAATAGATAGGGACATAATGGTAATTTCTTAAACTATTGTATAATAGATGTAGATGAAAAATATGTAATTAGATTTCAATTTAAAGTTGTGCAGATTTTTGTTGAAATTTTCTAAACCTCAAATCTATTATGTTTGTAGTATAATGGTTAAATTGTTGGTGGAAAAGGAAACCAAAGAATTGGAAGAGCTATTAGACTTTTCTAGAGTTCACTGTAAGTGAATTTAGTGAAACTTGCATTGATTAATCCATGTGTGCAAAATTAAAGTAGTGAATATGTGTATAGAAGTTATGAAATTATGAGTAAATGTATGTGATTAAATATGGAAATTGCTTGAATGAGCTTATGTGATAGATGTGAGTGATAATGTATAGAGAAATGATTGAGAAAAATAAAGATGTGTGAAAATGAAAGATGGCCAAATGGTGAAATGGTGTGCATATGTGTGTGTTTATGTGTGTATGGCATATCTTGGTATGATTGAGTTGATAAAGTAAGTATGGCCATGATTAATATAAGGAATTATTAAAACATGGAATGTATGAGCATTTATATTTAATGGCCAAATGATATCATGAGATAAACATTTGATTATATGAGATAAGATAAGTGTGATAAGTACTTCAATTGAATAATTAATTACTAACATGAGTAAGATGAATAGATGATGAAAATTAAAGTATATGTACCTTTGATGAAATGGTTGAATGTTAAATATTAGAATAAAGTAGGAATAATAGAATCCAATGAAAAAGGAATAAACATATAAACTTAAGTATATTCTTGTAAGGGTAATTAAAACTAAAAGAGTTAATAAGGGACAAAAAATTGATGTTACATGATTTAATGGCCAATGACCTAAATTATTAATATGCAAGAATAAGTGATGATCTAAATGAATAATGTAAATTAACTAACTTAATAAATGGGATATAAACAAATGTAGGTAAAGGAGATTATATAACATAATGATTATATGATAAGGAGATGCCTGACCTAATAGGAGAACATGAAAATTAGTAACAAGTGATTATAATTTAAATAATGAGAATGCATATGAAGATTTTGAATTAAGAGAAGACATTGAAATCTTTCTAAAGAGTCTTGATGACTATTACTAAAAATGATGGAGTTTAATGAGATATGCCTGATTAAGATCATAAGTGTAATGCCCATAAGTTGAGGCTTCGTGAATAGTACCATTGAGGTTGAAAAGGGTTTCCAAAGTGTTGGGTCACCTTCATAGGGCTCGAGGCAGGGTACTAATCATGAAACTTTGAGGAGCCTTAAAATAATGAAATTGACTTAATTTAATGATTTAGTTAAACTAATAAATTATTTTAGGCTATAATCAATTAGACAATAGCCTTAGATAGAGTCAGGCTAGGAATGACATGGGATGTGCCGGAGCATACCTAAAAAAGTCATACCCTAAAGGTTAAAAATTCCATTGAGTGCATTAGGGAAAGAAAATTTGAATTTCAAGGTCATTTGCAAATTTTCCTATTTTTGGGCTTTTACATGTAAACCGAGGTGATTAGTTAACTCTCGTGTTGGTTAAATTTGGTTGTGAAATTTTATGAGCCTCTAAATGGGACTAATCAAGGATTTTTAAAATAAACATATGAGCTTTGGAGGTTTAAGTGATTTTTTATAATTCCCTAAATTTTCTATTGAAAAAGAGATTTTTTGAGTTCTTTGGGTGGCATGTGGGCCCCACCTATAGCACCTTAACCACTATATGAGGTACAAGGTGACACCTAAGTGGCCACTTGGCCACAACCACCAACCACCCTACTTCTTCTCCTTCTTTCTCCTTTTGCAGTCCCAACTCCATTTCCTCTTAGAAACCACCATTTTTGCTTCAATTTATAAGCTTTTCCCTTGCCTATTGCCACTAAAAATCCCCTAATTACTTTAATAATTTATTTATGAAGGTGTTGGAAGCCATAGAAGCCCCTAGATTGCATGAAAATTTAAGGGAGCTCAAGGTGTACATCAAATAGGATGAAAAGGGCATGTTTTGATGCGTAAGTATTTCATCCCTTTTTAATTTATTTCCTAGGGGATTTGATGATTCTAAGAACACCTATATAATTGGAATTTGATTTAAAGGTGTGTGATTTTTTATGGATTTTTGAAGGTGAGATGGTGTGAATAAAGGCTAAGGAAGAACTAAGGTGTTGGTGATTGCTTTCAAGCTAGAAGTGAAGTATTCAACTTCTTTGATAGTGACGTAAGTGAATTTAAGGCATTTGAAACATGAATAATTGAATTTGTATATGATAGGTTAGGATTTCTTATATGGAAATGGTGTGATTTTATGGCTAATGTCTGTGAATTTGTGATTTAGTTGCATATTTATGCTAATGTTGAATGCAAGGCATGATTAGGGTGTTGATTTGAGGAAAGGAATGCATGTAAGGGTGATTTTCCCTATTTGGTTGAGAGGTTTGTGTGAGGTGTTTATAGCTTGGTAAGGTAGTTTTGGCATGATCTTTAGGATATTTGACATGAATGATGCTTAAACTATAGGTGTAGGTGGTGAGAATTGTGTGTTTTTATGTGTGCTTCCTTTTGGCTTAGAGGATCCTTGGTGGCTATGTTAAGTGTATGGCATGTTATATGGAATATGGCTTGCTAAGGATAGCATGATAGGTGTAGGTGAAGAGATTAGTGAATAAAGCTTGTGTGTGTGTGTGTTTAATGTGGTCAAGGAATTATCAAAGTGTGTGTTAGCTTGGTTTGCATGGCAAAGGCTGTGTGTGTAGGCATGCTTGTGTGATGTTTAAATGTGTATATATGTGCTTGAATGTGATTGAAATCATGAGTAAGGCAATTTAAGTCTATTTTTTGAGAGCTTTGCAAGGTAAAATGGCATGAAAATTAGGTATGGCCTAACTAACATATGTGTGTGTAATGGCATGACATCTGTGATATGAATGTGACATGATTTATATGGCATGATCTAGTTGAATGGGTATGGTTAGTATGGCATGAAATGGATATAATAAGGAAAACATTTAAAGGACAGAAAAATATTGAAAAATAAAACTTGAAATTGGCTTGAGATGGTATAAAAAGTGGACTTGTAAATGGACTAGTTTTAGGCATTAAATAGTACCTTAAAATGGCTTAACTTGTTATGTTTGTGTAACTTGGCATGAAAGCCATTTTTATGGCAATTTGACATACATATTTGAGCTTTGCTTTAGGCTTAAGAAAAAGTATGACCATGAGTGCAATTGGCACTAAAAAAGGAATAGAATTAAACCTAAAATGGCTATCGCAAAAAAGATAAAATGACCTATAACTCTCTCGTTAAAAATTATTTTGGTACTATAATTAAAATACTACCTAGAATGTCAATAATTGAGCCAAAATAATAGGCTAGACTTGATTTAATATACTTTTAATTATGCCTTCAGAAAGGAGTTAAAATGTTACCAAAAAATTGACTTGTAATTGCCTGGTAGGGCTAAAAATGACCTATAACGTCCCAAGTGAAAATTTGATAGTCTGATAAAAATTTTAACTGTCTATTTTCAACTTTTAATATTTTAAAAAGATGATCAGTGAAGAAATGAAGTTAAATTAAAGTCAGATGGCCCATTAATTAGACACCCATTAGATGGGTTGATCGGTCAACTTAGGGATTAGCAGCTGCTAAACTATCATTTATTAGACTGGGCCAGTCTAGTGGCTGAGGTTGATAATTAAGCCAATGCACTAGTCTACAGGGTAGACACTCTTTATTGCTAGCACTTTTGATTGTATATTTAACTATGCTAGTCAGCGACAAAGATCCCTAGAGGGCTCAATGCACTAGTCTGCTAGGTAGACTAGGATGAATTATTTGATATGATCAATTGCCATTGGGATGTCTATAGACTTATCCCTATGCATAGATACATAGTATCTTTGCCCTTTAGGAGGTTCCTATGAACTAATCCCTATGGTTATATCAGGTCTATGAATTAATCCCTATGGCTATATTAGGTCAGTGTAGCAGTCAAGGTCTAAACTATGGACCATTGTACATTCTTTACCCTCTTGGTCCAGTGTTTGTATGTGTCGTCTATCTAGTTAGGCCTATGAAATGGAATTAAAATAGAGTAAAATATAAATTTAAAATAATAAATGAAAATTTGTGATGATAAATTTTATAAATAAATCATAGTGGCATTTTAGTAAATTTGAAGAAATATATGACATATTATCTGAATGGCATCAATCATCTAGCATGTTGCTCACACACTACACCTAGACCATTATTTTATGCTTGTATATGTGTGTTAATGCATGTCTTAAATTGTTTAAATTCACTAATGAGTTGTATACTCAGCGCATTCGTGTTGTGGTGTATAGGTAACAAGGATAAGCAAGCCAACCTTAGTGATCAGGAAGTGTAGTAATACAAGTGTTAAAGAGTAAAGAGAATTATTTTTTTTAGTAGTTGCACTCATGTAAATCTTATAGGTTTGGGTTAACAAGCTTAGAATCTACTATGTTTGTATATAAAACATAGATGGCATGTATATAAGTAGGTTTTATAGTTGTGTAGATTGCTTATGGTTTTGATAACTTTCGGCCTAAGGCCCTATGTGTATGATTTTGATATATGTCTGATGTGTGATAATGTTGATTGGGGGGCTAGAAAGGTCTAAATGGAGGTTTATGGATTGTTTTTCCTATAGAAGTGTTTTTAATAGGTTAAAAAAATTTTGGTATGTCACCCGAGTAGCTGTTATGCTGCATAATTTTTTATGACCTGAAAAGTGTCTATAAATGGTTTTTTTAAGTTTTTTAGACCATGTATGAATATGAATAAGGATTAGAATAAACATCTAAGCAATATCTCATAGTGTTCTAGAACAGTCTATAAGTGTTAAAGAGTTTAGCTCAGGAGTAATCCTAGGATAGGTGACTTATCGAAAAGTGCATCACCTATCGAGTTTCTTCATGAATCTGGTAGGAGGTGTCATAATGAAAAAGTTAGTATATGAGACCTAAATGAGAGGGCATATATCAACTCATGAGAATGAGAAATGAGATCATTAATGACACTAAAATGAAAATATTAGGGATGAAGATTTGATGACCTATTTTGAATAAATCATGATATTGAAATAGATAGAACCGAAAATAATAAAGATAAATTAGGAACAATAGAGAGATATAAGAAAATATGGCCCATAGTAGTTAAGCACTTACTGGATAGGTTGATTGGTGAACTAGGGAGTTAGCGGCAGCTAAGACACTTTGGTGTCATGAGATACTAGTCCATGAGGATTATTGCATTTATGATTCTACGGGTGCAGCTGCTTTAAGTTCCATAAAAGGCCACTGCACAATTTTGAGATTTTATGTTAGATGTAGATGCCTAAAGGTCCACAAAGGGCCATTGAACACCTTGAGATTTGTGGAGCCATTGAGGACAAGAATGCAAGCCTTTATATAGCTTATAAGATGGAGTGCAGCTGACAAGGTTCAGGATTTGAACCCTCGCACAATTATGATGTTTTAGATGAGTTATGACACGACAAAGTATGGTTATCAAGGTTTAAAATGTGAGCCTTCGCACACATTGTGATCTCGATATCCAATCTTAAAAGAGATGTCTCTCGAATATAGGCCTAAACTCCATTAATAATATAACATCAATAAACTAGATAATGATAGAAAATAATATGACTGAGATAGATTGATAAAGCTAACTTCTAATTGATATGAATTTTAATGAAATTTCTAATGAATAAAAAGAGTCTATAGACAAATATTAATAAATGGATGGTAACATAATGTAGGCATATAAAAGAGAACTTCAAGGATCCTAGTTAATGAGGAAGACATATAATGAATAGTAGTTAAAATATAAGATTAGAAAAAAGTTTAGCCCATTTTTATACTATAATTATATAATTAGGATATAGCATACAATGACCTAGAATAATGTATGGAACTCTTAAGATAATCAAATGATGAAATTCTATAAAATAACAATTTAAACAACGTATGTGATGCACTTATGTGTGTGCAATAGATGTTTCACTAAATTCACTACTGTGTGTATACTTAGCGTGTTGGTTTTTTCGATACGTCGATATTAGGTATTAATTAGTAACACTACTTTAGCTAGTAGTGTAGATAAAAACTTCTTGAGGAGGATGTATCTTTGGCACTCCTATGTATAAGGGTTAAGTAAAGGCGCTCATCTATACTAGAGGCATATCCTTAAGTATGAATATGTATGATCTGACATATTATAATATTATGGTTATTAATAAGATAAACTAGATGATGAAATGTATGATCCCAATATGATTATCTATTTATGATGATATATTATGCAATTTGGTACCGTGTGTATCATTATTTGAGATGTTGTTATATCTATGATGATAAGGACTTAAAATTATTAAAAGACTCGATGGATCAAGGTGTTGTACTGATAAATAAGGCTATTATAGAAGTGTTTTCTAGTAGGTTTTATATTTTTAGCTTCTCACCAAGGCAACCATTATGCCGTTGATAATTAGTTTACTTGAGATATTAATTTAGAAATACAATTTCATAAACTGTTAAAAAGGGGTGACCTTCGGGAAGTGCTATCTCTTATTCATTCCAAAAGTGGAAGGGGTAAATGGTGTTACATTTAGAGGTATCAGAGTGGGTTTAGGCAATTCTAGGTGAAAAGATGCATGTATGCCATAGGATTACCAATGAATATTGGTATTAGCTACACTGCTAAAGGATGATGAATGTTTCTTTTACGAGTAAAATGAGATGAGTAAATGTATCCTTCTTAGAAAGAGAGAGGTAGATGATGGAAGCCTTAATGTGAAAATTTTTGAGATACCTCTTCCTCCTATAGAAATTTTGTTGAGATAGCCCTAGGTATGGCTAGAAACATTTTTGAAGGAATGGAAAAAAAGGTAGAGGCAATTGATTTCTTAGTAGGAAATGATATATATAAACCAATTAAGATAGTGAGATGTACATAAGTACCTAAAGGAAAAGCTTAATATTAAGCATATTATGAAAGGTGTATGAGACTTCCTCCTTAGTTGGGAAGAGAGTAATGAGTTCAATGTAGGGAAAATGATGATTGAATTACAAGAATAGTTGGCTTTTGAATGTTGGAAGCCATAGTATGATAACTTGTTAACCTTTGATGTGTGACTGAGGGATGAAAAGAAAGTTGCTTATTAGGAGACATTTTAAAAAACTTGATGCTATAGTATTCAATAATAAAATAATACCTTAATGTTAACTAAAGAGAATAATTTGAACTTAGAGGTAGATAAGGGGTATACTAACGAAGGCTATTCTCGAAATAAAAAGTTATCTTTATCAAAAAGGAGAATCTAATGGTAATGATAATATACTTTAGCATAATGAATAAAGAGAGTAAAAGACTTTTAAGAGAATAAAGTAGAAGGAATAAATGTGAAGGAGGCTTAAGTAGAATATGAGAGAGGAATGAGTAGGGTAAGTTTAAAAGAGAAATTATTAATGCCAAAGGAGTTTAAATATCTGAGGTATCTATCAATGTCCCTAAGGATGACAGCTATTTTCTTCCTTAATGATGTATTTCACATTGGGGCTAGGTTGCGCATTACTTGTTGCTTATGCATATTGACATTTTGCACACCTATATTTCATCATTAATATTGCATTTACTATTAAACATGCATAACCATAGCTCAAGCATGATATTCATTTAGCCTTAATATGATGGGACTTGATAGAATTACACTCATAATGATGAGTGAAGTGATGCAATTTGAGGAGATGCAATAAGAGGTAGTGTAGATAAATGAGTTGAGTTAGGAAGAGAAATGATACTACTAGATGTAAATTGAAATAAATTACAGTGAAATGGCAAATAAAGAAATATTGTAAAATTGATTAAAAATGAGTATTAGGTAATAAAGGTGAAAATGAGTATTAACTAATAAAGGAGAATTAAAGAGATATAACTAGGAAAGGTAAGTATGATAAAAGTGTAAGATAGGGACAAATTTTGAGATATATACAAATAGGAGAAGAGATAAGGAAGTATCTATAAATTTAAAGGTGTGGAAATAAAAACACCTACCTAATTTCTTAAGTGGGGAAGTAGCCAAGGGAAGCTGTGATGAGATAGAAAACCCTAAGAGGCTAATAGAGAGTTAGAAATTTTTAAGTGGTAAATTGTTAAAGAGGAGTTACCAAGAGGTCATCTCGAGATGTTTTGTAGTGACATAACTATGGGAAAAGATGTGAAATTTTTATGAGATGTTTAATGCTACCCTTATAGTACAATCACCAAGAAAAGATGCAAAATTAAGGAAGATGTTAGATGTCAAGAGGATTTAATGAGTTAAAGATGTTATTAATTGAGAAACATATTGTGACTAGTCATGTTGGGAGGATATTTTAAAGTGCATAATGATACATTTCATTGTAAACACGGAATTGTGTTGACATAGAGTGGAAAGGTGATAATATATGTCATATGTATGAGATGATAATGATGAATGGCACATTTGAAATATAAATAATGAGAGGATGTTAAAAGAGTTACAAATGAAATTTAATTCAGTGTAATAGGAAAAAAGACCCAATAATAAAAAGATGGTCCTATGTATGGAATGAGTTAAGTCAAAGAGAAATGAGGTGGAAGGAATTGAAATCAAGATTAATGAATGTACATATATATCATTATGATACACTGTGTGCTGAATGTATGAGAGATTGAGGAGAAGATGTTATAGAGAAAATAGGATACTATTTAAACAATATGTTTTAAAGGTGTAAGAATATATTTGGACTAAGGGCTATAAAACTAATAGCCAGGATTGAAGTGTCATAACTATTAATACGTGATGGAAGTTGAGAATCAAATCTCTTTCGAAAGACCTCATCCTTTGGAGACTTCAAAATAGAGATAGAAGAGGGAAAATTGAGAGTTTCATGAAAGGACTACTGGTGATTTGAAATAAGTAGGATATCAAATGAGATGCTATATTTGAGTTGGTTGTAAAAAAATCTAAAAATGAATTTATGACTAAGGATAGCTGTTAAGCTAGCTTAGGTATAATTTCTTTTAGGACATTACCTAGCTAAAGAAAGACCGGATAGTAAGGAAATAAATGTAGATGACCCTAAACTATTGAAATCATATGATAATGGGAATGAGAGAACAATAAATATAGGAATGATAGAAGTAAGAACCTAAATATACAAATTAGTCAAATGATATTGCAAGTCAAGAGAGAGCAGAATGAGTTAAGATTCATTGGTCTATATGAGATCATAGAACATATAAGGCAAATGATGGACTGGTTCACATTACTATTAATGATATGGCAAATGCATGATATACCTAAAGAATTTGAAATAAAAGGATACATATTTGAACCTTCTCATTTAATAATAATGTTAGACAGTTGGATGAAACATAGTTAGCACGTGTAGAGAAATTTAGAAATGAAATAGAACTATAAGCGAAAATATCATGGAAGAAACATTAGATAGAGAAAGTTACCTAAGAAATTTCAGAGTGAAAGAAAGCTGGGTGATAACATCAATATTACTGAGAGAGGAAGAATTGTGACACCCATAAACTCTAAGTTCCAAAATAGTGTAACCTGAGGAATAAATAATGCCATTTGATTAAGTGGACCCCACTGAGGTAGATAAAGAGGAACTCTAGCCTTAGACTTGTGATGAGGAAAATTTGGTGAAATTGAAATAATTGAACCTTTTAGCAAAACAAATAAATCATTTCTCGATGAGATCTAGTGAAAAGTGACTTTAGTTGGCATTATGCCAAGATAGGCCTAGGATGTATGTGGATGGGCCTAAAACTATCATATCCTAAATGTCAAAAATTCCAAAGAATCCAATGGTGAAAGAATTATCAATTTCTAAGGTCATTTGATATTTAATTAGAATTTCTTAATTATGCAAATGAATAGTTAACATAGTTCCCCTTTTGAATTTTTACTCGAGA
>CANXYI010090144.1:0-11554 GCA_948208565.1 Hura crepitans
TTAAAGTATTAGATAGATCTAATATGATGAGTTGTGATGATAGATGTTAAAGGAGTGTTGTTTTTCATAGGTTTATTTTGGCATATGATGCTATGCAGTTATTATGCTGCCGAATTTTTGTCTTTACAAATGTATGCTAATTTTAGTGTGTATGCACACTTGATACATAATGATACACACATGGGCCCAGGATGCTCATGACATACACATGCATAAATAGGGTTTTGACAAGATAACAACATAGCTAGGTAAAAGTGGTTAACATGTTATCTCTTATTCAAGCTAGCAACGGTTCGAGTTAGAGCTATCATAATATGCCATCTCTCATTCAGGACTAGCTACTAGGTGAGGTGAAGGGTAATGGTATCAGAACCTAGGTTTAGGCAATTTTAAGCTATAGTATTGCATGAGTGCCATAAGCTTATGAGTTTTATTACATATATATATGTCTACATTAATCAAGGCTAATTAGTTGTTTCCTTATATAGTTAACCATGAGTGAAACAACATAAACATCTGAAGAAGGAGAAGTAAGGATTCCTAGATCCATGGCTACAGTGAGGATGGCTAAAGCCGATACTGCAGTGTTGAGGATAGTTGAATCATCTGATCAGATGGTAGGTGTTAGTATATATCCCTTTCTAATAGTACAGTTACCTCCTCCCAATTGTTTATTCAAGAAACCTATTTAGAAAGGATAAAGCAACTAGGAGCCCTAAAATTCTAAGGAATAGAATTAGATGACTCTATTGTGTTGAAGTACTAGATCAAAAGGACTAATCAAGTGTTCCAACAGTTGAGGTATACTTTTAAGGAGTCTTTGCTTTGTGCTACTTCACTTTTATAGGGAAAAGCCCTTCAGTGGTGGAAGGAAATTACTAAGCATGTTTCATTAGAGAGGGTAACTCAGGAGTTCTTATTAAAGGAGTTAAGGGAAAAATATCTTGCAAAGAATGTTTGTGATCAAAGGTGATATGAGTTTATGAGATTGAAGCAAGAGCATCATTCTGTGCTTGAATATGAAAGGAAGTATGTGAAGGAGATCCTAGATGAAATAATTTGGTCTAAAATATTTGAAAATGGATTAAACCCTAACATTAAGCATCTAGTGAAGGCAATGAAAATTAAAAACCTTCCCATGTTAGTGTTTGCATCCCTAGCTATTGAGAAAATTCAAAAGGAAAGGCAAGAAAGTTATGGAAAAAAAATACCATATAACAAAGAGTTTAGAAGCTCTAGTGTGGGGAAGAAGCAAAAAGGAGATTGTAGGTTATACCAGCATGGTGAAAGTCATGTTTAGGGAACCGAACCAAGATTTCCTAGGTTTGGGCAACCATTTTAGAGCCAAATCTCTGGTACATATAAAAATATCTACAAATATTATAGAAAAGGGCATAAAGGTGTTTCTTAAAGGACAATACCTAGGACATGCTACAGGTGTGGTTCCATGAAGCATGAAGTCAAAGACTATCCTGGAAGGTCAGTAGTATACACCCAGTATAAAGTTCCTATATCCACTATTCCCGTAAGCTAGAAAGAGGCCGAGCAGGAAGAAGTTGGATAATTGAAGGTGGCACAATAGTGAGCATAGGGCCTAGCATGCCAACTATTTCTTCTGAGATGAGAGCCCAAGCTAACTTATATACTTCTAGTGGAATGTCAAGTACCTTTTCTAATTCCTAAATTAATTCCTAATATATAGAGTATACTTCTCACTTGATGTGTGCTTGAATTGTTCCTTTATGTGCATATATAGACATTGAAAAGAAAAAAAAATAATTTTACATATATATAAGAAAAAGAGTGTGTTAGCAAATGAGCTAGAGAAATATTGACTAACGATAGCTAAAATTTATAAGAAGATGAAATTTCGAGTATAAAATTCTTTAAAGGGGAAGGATTGTCACATCCCAACCTTTGTTTGGTTTTCCCACATATAGAATGGGAATTTGAGAAAATTGTAGGGAATAAAATAGATGTGCAAACTAAGTAGAATTGGTTGGTACAAATAACGGAGTGAAAATTTAGTAAAGGATATAATGGTCATTTTTTAAATTATTAGGGGCAATTTTGGAAAAGGGTGGTTTAGAGTTAAGTAATGTGGGGAAAATACCTAAAAGGCTAGAAAATATGAAAATAGCACAAACATATTGCTAAAGTGTGAAAAAAATGAAGTTTGGGGCATAGGTTTGATGAATAGTGATGCTAGGCCATGAATAGCACTTTCAGGGCTTAGGTGAACGAGTCGCACTAAATGAGAGGAAATATTATAAAATAATTTTAGGTGAAATCTGGAGTGGAAATAAGGTCATATAAGTGATTAAAAACTGAAGATTTTATTTTGGTGTCCTGATGAATAGTAACCTAGTTTTAGCTCAATGAAAAAATATTCTAGAGTTGCTCAAAATGACCTAAAAATAGCATAACTTAATGGTAAAAAATTACAACTAAGACATTGGTAATGAAATTGGAATTTTTAGAGTTCAAGAAGGATTTTTACTAAATTAAATAAAGGTTAAATATAATAATTAAAATAGTTGTGCTCAGTTTTAAATTTTGATTTTTATGGGATACATGTATTATGAATTTATGGTATTATTGGCACTAAAATTAGAATTTTTGGAGACCTAAAGGTGAGAGAAAGAATTTTTTTAGTCATAAAGGCATATGGAACAATCTTAACCCTTGAATTGATAGGCATCCCAATCTTAGCCTTTGATGGAATTACAAAGGGTATTATTTGAACATAGAAAGCCTAAAGCCTCTCCTCCCTCACCACTTATGGCTAATGCCCTCTCTCTACCACTATAACCTTTATTTTATATTCTTTAACTTACATTACCAAGCTACCTTTCATCAAATAACTATACAAATAAACGCTCCATCACCCTATCATCACTAATTATGTGTTAAATCATCAAGAAAGGGGCTAAGTTTTAAGAAGAGCATTAAGGTGAATAGTGTCTAACTTCTATGTAAGTGGTTTAGTTATTGGTTTTATAATTTTTCCTAGTGTATTTTGATGTCAGTTAAGTGTTTTTAGTGTTAATTTGGTGAATAGAGTTATTTAGAATTTATTAGGAATTTTCTAAGCTAAAAACCATGTATGTTTATGGTAGGTCATGTAGGAAATTCATGGAACTTAAGAGGAGTTAGTGCAAAGGGGCTTTTTCAAGGCCAATGAGTAGAATAGTAACTGTATTCAATGAAATGCATATTTATGGCTATGAAGTTGAATAATTAAAGTGTATGTGCATTGTATGGAATTGTTGGAATTATGGTTTATTCTGTGTTTAAGTTGGATTTTGTGAGATAATAAAGTTAGTTGCATGTGTGTAACAAGGTTTACACAAAAGAGGGATTGAAATGAATAATTAATGTGAGTGAACCAAATGTGGGTAAATGGGGTAAGGTGTACATGAGGGTGTAAGTGAAATCATTACTTGTATATGATTACTTAGTGTTGAATTATATCTAGTTAAATAAGTGATGGTTTAAAGAAAATTAATTTAGAGGGTGTTGTGTGTGTGGTCAAAATGTACAAGTGAGTGTGTTCAAGGAAATGTGTGGGATTTAATATCAAAGTGTGTGTATGGCTTGTGTAAATGGTTGAAATTGTGGTAGTTGACTTGTTTAGATTAGGTTTTATGACACAATTGAGTTAATTGAACATGTATGGTAAGATTTGGATAGGTAATGCATTAAAGTGTGTTGATAGAGTGGAAAATGCATGTTTGGCTGAATGGCGTGATATATGTATGCATTAATATATATACCATGTAGAATGTAATTAATTTGTGTATGTTTAAGTGTAACTTGATAGGGTAGGGATAGTGGCACTAATGTAATGATTAACTTTGGTTCGATAATATTTGAATGCCATTAAATTAAGTAGGAAGTAATTTCCTATACATTGGAATAATTGAGATAGAGTAACTTAGTGTGTAAAATATATTTGACCAAGACATATACTTGTGTATAGGGATATTCATGTTTAAATAAGTTATCTCTATTCATAAGTAGAAGTTGGGAATTAATGACATGTGATAAATAATAGGATATTAAAGTGAGATGTGAATAAGGTTTACATTAAAATGAATTAAAGAAATAGGTAGTTTAAATTTAGCATTAACATGAATTTAAGAAAATAGGTAGCCTAAATATAGTTGAAATGTATAAGACTTTGTGGGAACAAGAATGTTGTTCATATATGTTTGTGTGAAGTATAATTAAGCACAATGAATAAACCGTTGGCATTCAATGTGTGATCAATAACCGATTTGGGATTAAGCATAGTAGGTATAAAAGTTCATAAACATCCCTTTATCTCTTTGTATCTATAATATTAAAATGAATGGGGCATGTAATACCTATACATGTTTAGAGGTTCGTGATCAAGGCTTATAATGTTAGGTGATGGTGCATTAAGGTAATATGAAGTGGAGTATATTGGAAATTAATAAAGGTACTATAACAAAATTAATGCACATGTATAACATGAAAAGGTAATGTACTTTAAATCTTATGAATACTAGAGAAAAGAAAGGCATGTTATAGTACAATTAGCCTAAGAGAAATGTGCACCAATGTTATATTATAATAGAGCTTTCAGCTTATGTTATATGATGAAAAACCTTGTTGTGAAGATGTGTCCTGATTATTTATGTGTGATAAAAGAATATACTATGGCAATTTAATGTTAATAAAGTTATAAAATGGAGAAATTACATAACTCACATAATCTAGGAAACCCTATCAAATATTATAAAGGCTCATATGAGTTAGATAGTGCACTGGATAAGTTGACTGCTCAATTAGGGAATGTAGCAATTACTATGGTACTTCGATGCTTATTTATGATCTATCAGACCTTCATGGTCACCGTATACCTTTGGGTACTTTGTTAGAACTTTGTGGTCATCGTATACCTTTAGGTAATTTATCAAACTTCTATGGTTACCATTAATATCTAGACTCTATTTTTATATGGTTTCTTTTATGCGGATGTAGCTTCTGGGAGGTCCAATAGTATTGTTACACATATTTTATATAGGTGCACTATAATTAAATATATTTTGTAAATGTTAGCTACAAATATTTCTATAGCTAAAATTAAATAAGATTTTTCCTTTAATATAGGTGGATTAACAATAGAATTTACATCTATAGCTAATAATTTTTAATTTATAATTTATTTTTAATTTTATATAAAAATATTGTATAATTTATTTCATTTTTTAATTATTTTAATTTTAGAACCATAAAATTTAAATCTAATAGCTATTTTTATAAATATTATCCTTATATTATTATAGTAATAATAACTATTTCTATCAAATATTATTAATATTCTTAAATGATTTAGTTTGTAATAACCAAAACTATATTGATATATTTTTTAGGTATCGAATTCGAAAGTTTCTAGTATCTAATTTGAAATCACATGATTTTCTTTTGAATTCAATTTGCTATTGCCAAAATTGAGGAAGATCAAGCTTGGAATGAAGAATAAATAAATTTAATTTAAGAGGGGATTTTAATTAGTGTATAGATTAAAAAAAGAGGACAAATGAAGGAAATAAAAGTAAAAGTTAAAATTGCAATAATATGGAAACAAAAGGGGACCTAACGGGATTTCTTGCTCCAAAATTGCCTTTAACCATTTATGTGGAGTGTTGTATATAATGAAGCCAAAAAGGAAAAAAAGAAATAAGTTAAGGGAGAAATGCAAACCAGTGGCAAAAAAGGGAGAAATTGAACATGTAGTAGCAATTGAGACTTTAAATAGTTAATTGAAGAGGTAAAGTAATTAATTATAGGAGAGGAAAAAGGATTTCATGTCATCTACTAAGAACAACTCTCAATAAAATTTGAGAAAAAGAAGCAAGAGGGATTAGAAGAATTTGACAAAATAACGATAGTAAAAGGGCTACCAATTGCAAGCCGCTGCAGTAACTGATTAGAGATTAAGTACCTCTTTTATTAATTTGAGCTACTATCATTTTCAAAATTTGTAACATATGAGGAGAACCTATGTTGAAGTGCAAGAGCATAATATTCTATGAGTTTAAATCAATAATAGAATCTCATTCTTTTGTATTTCAAGTAGAATTCAATTCTATTTCATCTAGCTGAATGTGATTACAATTTTATGAGTTCAATGACCTGTGAATTTTTTAGTTATTGACTATGTTAGCATTAGTTTGAAGAGGGAATGGCAGAACGGCTCTAGTGAAGCTAAAACTTATAAAGTTCACATTTTTGCCTACTAGCAGGTGTGAATTACTATCATTTTAAGTTGAATTGTGTTATTGAAAGTTTAATTTGATATATGTAATTATTGCACGATTAATTAGTGATTGATTTTATTATGTTGTTAGCTGAATTTTGGGAAATTAAGGTTGCATATCAAAAATCTTATTGAATTGAGAGAAACTAAGGGGATTAAAAGGTGAGGGTAATTAGTATTCATTTACTTCTAGAATAAGTTGGGTTTTAAAATATAATGAACTAGTTTTCGATTGTTGTATATGATATTAACTATATAATTAGTGATTTCAAAGGCTAGTATGCTTAAGAGTGGTATTATGAGTGAAAGAAAAAAAAAAGAGACATGGGGTTATACAGATGCTGCTTTAAAATTGCAGTAACAATCTACAGAATCTTTGGGAAAATAGGTGTCTGTAGTACCTAAAGTTCTTAGGCTAACATCTAGGTTTGAATGGTAATTCAATAAATCCAGGGTGTGTTGTTTGCTTTAGTTAGTTTGAATAATTTTAGTTGGAAAAAGTTAAAAGGACGAGAATATGGCAAGAACATATTGTTCCCTAGACAACGCATTAGACATTTAGGCCTTAGAGATTGTTTGTATTATGTGTAAGGTTTTTCACTATTATGTTTTTTAATTTTTTTAGTATATGATATTTTTTGTACAATCATTATATTGAAATCTAATTTGTCTATTTTATCATTGTAAGAATCCTAGTATATTTTTCTGCATTCTTTTTTTGTTGTTTTAGGTTTTCTTGAAGTTGAAAAATGATACTGATGTAGTCAAAAAAGAGTAAAAGAAAAATAAAAGAAAGGAAAAATAAAAAAAAAAAGTAAAGGAAAAGAAAAGAAAGAGGTAGAACTACTTTCTCTAATTGTTTGTAAGGTAAACTGTCTAGTTTTTATTTTTAGTGATAAGAACTTAAAGAAATTAATACTCTAAAACAATTACTTTTATGTGTTAAAGTAGACTTTTTTCTCTAGCCTTATTGAAGTTCTTTTTTGCATTTTAATCCATTTTTATCTTATACTCAATAGGATGGAAATAGGTATGATGCAAATTAGTGGACATATGATTTTTCTCTAAAATAATTATTTCATATGGTTTAAAATAGTATAAATTGGTTTTTTTTTGTTTATTATGATTGAAAATCTCTTGAAGTGCTTTTATCTTATGGTTAATAGGAATACCCTAATAGAATGATGCTTAATTTCTTTATGTTCCCATCACTTAAAGTTTAATTTCTCTATGTTCCCATCAACTAAAGTTTTAGATACTGTTATTAAGGTATATGATGCCACCCTCTCTATACATCAATTGGTTGAGAATGTTAATGAGTGCATGGTGCTAGACAATGAAGCATTATATAATATCTATTTTAAAACTCTCAAGTTGACTACACCAAGCTATAAGTTTATTTTAAAGGCATTTCATCCTAATGTCACTTCTTAGATCTTTTTTTGACATCGATGAGTTTTCTAATAGCCCTTTTATGTTGTTGAATTATAAATCTTAACTCTATAATTAACCATGACATCACTTTTCAGTTTTCAGTGAGGATCATATTTTTGTGGCACAAATTTAAGAAACCTTTTTAATTTTAGTAAAGATTAGAGAGCACAGATTATGATCTTGCCTTCCTTATTTTGATTTCAAATCCAAGTTGTTAAATCTGATTTTTTTCATCAATCTTGATTCTAGAATTTTCTCTAATGTATATGAGACTTTGTTTTTTCATATTAAAATTCTCTAGGGTGTTATGTGATTCTATTCACAATTAGCAATTAAGTTCACTTTGTCGCTTTAAATCATACCTCAAGCTAATCGAATTTGTTAAAAAGAAAAATTGATTGCAAAATTTGACATGTTTTCAAAGCTTGGTGCTTTTTAATTCTCTTAGGTTATATTTCATTAGTAGCAAGAAAGATAATAAATTTATGATTTATTGATCGACAATTGAATTTCTAGTATGCTTTTGATTGTAGTTCTCTTTAACATCCATCATTATCTTTTTAATTAATAATAACTAGGAATGATTTTGCTTTGGAACACTTGTAAGTATTTGATTTTAATGATCTAGCTTCCTCTTGTTGCTTAAAGTGTTGGCTGAAGAAATAGAAAGATACAATTATCATTTGTAGGTGTCGTTGTTCTTTCAAGGATCATAAGCAGATAGTAATTCATTATAATGAATGTAAGTAACCTTGTTATATTTTATTCATAATTAATTATCATGTTTGTATAATTTACATGATTTAGTAACCTTATCTTAATATTGCTTTCTTCAATGATACTTCCCTACTTGGTATAGAGTGTGTTCATTAATCTTAATGTTTTTATAGATGAAATAGTAAGATCAAAATATTTTTTTATCTATAATGATTTGAATTTTGAATGTCTAGGAAACAAAGGGGTTTGGTTTTATTGTTTTATTATTTCATATGAATTTAATTTATGATATTTTTTACCATTATTTAGTTGAAATCTAGTTTGCTTATTTTATTAATGTAAGTTTAATAATTTGATGTAATATTTAAGAGTAATGGGATATGTTTATTGATTTGAATTTTGAATGCTTTTTAAGGAGTAATATATTTTTTTTTAAATTTTAGCGACGGATACTTCCATAGTTATAGTTTTTTAAAAAAGTCATGCCTAAAAATTAACAATAGAATGTTTTGTGTTAACTTTTTAATGAATTGATTTTTTATTAGAAATTAAAATTTTAGCAAAGGATTAGCAATGAAAATATCCATCGCTAAGGTGAAAATACTATGAATTAATATCCAAATTAGCTAGGGATTTTTAATTTTTTAGCTACGGAAAAAAATCTGTCACTAGTTTTTAACTACAAATGAAAATTCATAGCTACATGTGTGCCTGCAAGTGTTTTTGCAATGAAATTTTTTCTATAGCTAAAATGGTCAAATCCGTAGGTAAGCATGATTAGCTATGGAATTTACCATATTAGCTACAAATTTTTTCCATTGCTAAATTGTATTTTTTTGTAGTCCTAGTGGTAGAAAAATCAATAAATTTAAAATTTGATACCACTGATATCTACTTTTAAGAAATGTATTTCTTTAATGATGAAATAAGAAATCATGAGAAAAAAAAAGAAGCAAATGAAGCTCAAAATCTATCACAGAAAAATAAAAAAGATAAGGTAAACTCAAAACCAATAGAAGATGATAATGACAAAACAGTAGATCAAGAACAAGGAGAGAAACAGATTGAAAAGCAAAGAATAGAGCGTAGTGATCTACTAAAAGAATAGAGATATTACAAATATCATTCCAATGAAAATCTCTTAGCTAATCTATCTACAAAAATAACAACAAGAAGATAGTTAAAATAATAATATGGTAATGTTGTTGTTGAATCTCAATTAGAGCTTAAAAACATTCAAGAAGCACAAAAGTGATGAAAACTAGATTCTAGCCATACAAGAAATACTTAACCAATTTAAAAGTAATCAAGTATAAAATCTAATCCTTAAGCCTAAAAATGCATTGTTATTAGAGCTAAATGGGTATTCAAAAATAAAATGGATGAATAAGGAAATGTAATTAGAAGTAAAGCTAGATTAGTGGCTCAAGGCTAAAATCAGGAATGAGGTATAGATTTCAATGAAACTTCTACACCAGTTGCTAGACTAGAAACTATTAGAATACTATGTGTATTTGCATGTTTCAAATATTTTACACTTTATCAAATGGATGCAAAAAGAACTTTTTTTAAATGGTATTCTAAATGAAGAAGTATTTGTATTACAACCTCCTGGTTTTGTATTATTGAATATCTAGATCATGTTTGTAAACTATCAAAAGCCTTATATGGACAAAAAGGGTCTCTTAGAGAATGGTATGAAAGGCTATGTAAGTTTTTACTTAATCATGGTTTTAAAATAGGAAAAGCTAATACTACATTGTTTATAAAACACAAGTCTTCTAATATTTTAATTATTTAAATCTATGTTGATTATATTGTCTATAGTGCTAGTAATCTCTCCTTGTGTAAAGAATTTGAAGGAAATATGAAGAAAGAATTCAAGATGAGTTCCATGGGAGAATTGAATTTCTTTCTTAGACTATAGATTAAACAATGTAAAAATGGAATTTTTATTAACCAGATGAAGTACACTAAAGATTCGCGGCAAAAGTTCAACATGATAGAAGCAAAACATGCTAAAACTCCTATGAGTCCATCTGTGATATTAGAGAAAGTTGAAAAAGAAAAAAGCATAATGAAAAATTTTATAGGGGAATGACTAGATCTCTCCTATATATAATAGCTAGCAGACCGGATATTCACTTCAAATTTTGCTTATGCGTAAGATTCTAATCCAATCTAAAAGAAACTCATCTTTTAATTGTGAAAAGGATATTCAAATACTTAATTGGAACACAAGATCTTAGTTTATTGTATCCTAAAGGTGCATCCTTTAATTTGATAGGCTATTCTGATGCTGATTTTGCAAGATGTAAAATAGATAGAAAAAGTACATCAGGGGCATGCCATTTTCTTAAATAGTCTTTAATTACTTGGTTAAGTCAAAAGCAGAATTTTGTAGCTCTATCAACATCAAAAATAGAATACATTGATGTTTAAAGTTGTGTAGCTCAAATTCTATAGATCAAAAAGTAACTAAAGGATTATGGAATCAATAAAGATAAGATTCCAATCTGTTGTAACAATACCAATGCAATAATTCTGACTAAAAATCCTATTCTACATTTAAAAACAAATTGAGATTAGACATCATTTTATTCAAGATCATGTGTAAAAAGTAGGCATCATCATGGAATTTGTTCCACTAGATTGTCAATTGGTTAATATCTTTACAAAAGATTGAAAAAAGATCAGTTTACATATATCAGAAGAAAATTAGGTACGGGAATTTTATGAAATTAATAGATCAATATCTTACTTTGATACCTAATCTGCTTACTACTTGATCTGTATTATGTCTTTCAGATCTATCTACATGCAATCTTTCTTATCTACTTGTTATCTAATACACACACACACATATTTCATCTGATTTATCAATATGCCAGTCTATATTCATTATTCAAAAAGCATTTATTTTCTTGGAATTTTTGTTAATCCATTTTTATCAAAAAAAATTGCAAATTAAATATAATATCAGTATTTTTAGGCTAATATAGTGAAATATTTTGAAGATAATATCTATATCCTAAGGACAAAACAATAAAATGAGCATGTAAAAGTTTCCTACCTACTTTAGAAAAATAAAACTACCATTCTATCTCTCCTCAA
>CANXYI010090293.1:0-10432 GCA_948208565.1 Hura crepitans
GAGTTGGAAGAGACTCATCGTCAATTAGAAGTACTTCAACTAAAGGTCAACACTTTAAATTATCAATTCAGTCATTTACGAGATGAAGAAGCTCAAAGGTTTACATTATCTAGCAAGTATAAAGTCGACATTCATCATCACATCGAGGCTAAAAAGAAGCTAAGAAAAAAAATAAGCAAGAACCGCTAAGTAGTGAAGAATGCTCAAAAGGAAGCAATGCATGTTGAAGTTTCCATACGCCAGTTCTTTAATGTCCTTCTTAGGGAAATGTAACCTGTTGAGCTAATTATCTAGGTGAGTTATTGCCTTAGTTGTCTTAAGCTGTAGACATTTGCTTGTAAGGGCATCGAACTAGTAGGTTGGCTATTATGCCTTGGAATTTTATTCTAATATGAACAGTATTTCTACTTAGTTGTGATGATTGCTTTATATGATTCGTGTTTTACTTGTTGCTCATTGAATATGGCATTGGTAATATTTAATTATTAAACACTATTAAATATGAAGAGTTCGCCATTTGTACAATACGATTGTCTCGGCTAAAAGTCATAATTGCTATTTAAAAGGAGTTTAGCTCTAAGCCGTCATTACATCATTGGTCGGTGATCAAAAAATAGCTAAATCTTATTTTAAGTCTATTACCTACTACTTAAGGAATAATCTTTAGTCATTATTTCTATGCAAAAAAACCGAATAGTCGACTTGATCCCAAATAGGGGGAATATATGGCTTTAAGTACTTAATATTGATGGACCACTTGTGCAACTTATTATCTATGCATGGCAGCTTAACAGCTCCTTTCCCTATTAACTGGGCTATCTTGAATGGTCCTTCCCAATTTGGTGCCCATTTTCCTTCTTTTTGACCTATTAGGAGAATAAGCTTTCAAACTAAACCCCCTTGTTTGAAGCACTTGGCTTTAACCTTCTTGTTATAAGCCCTCTCTACTCATCATTTTTAGATCTCAAGATGGTTAAGTGCCTGAAACCTTTTGTCATCAATCTTCTCTAGCTCTTGCAAAAGGCTTCATTATATTCTTTGGTGTCAACTCCATCCGGTGTTACCTTCAATAAGACGTCACAGTT
This sequence comes from Hura crepitans, assembly GCA_948208565.1. Lineage (NCBI taxonomy): Eukaryota > Viridiplantae > Streptophyta > Magnoliopsida > Malpighiales > Euphorbiaceae > Hura > Hura crepitans. Next base: position 1,086 of record CANXYI010090293.1, read on the forward strand.
AGCTTGATCGATACCGTGGCCACTTAACCATATACTAATTCATAAGGGTTTACACCTATGGCCCAAACAACCTCATGCAAAATGTCATGGCATGATCCCAGATTTTCCTCAATGGCCTTCTTGATATTATTAATTAAGACCTTATTGGATGCTTCAGCTTGGCCATTTGCTTGAGCATAGCATGGTGTTGAATGGATCAGTTTAATCCCTAGTCTCTTATCATAAGTTTTTATCTTAGATCCTGTGAACATTATCCCTTGATCAGTAGTGATTGATTCTAGTAACCCATGCCTAAAAATGATGTACTCTTTTATAAACTTAATAATCGATTGTTGGTTCGCCATTTTCATTGAAATAATCTCCATCCATTTAGTGAAGTAGTAAGTGGCCATTATGATAAATGTATGCCCTTAGGATGATGGTGGATAAATCTTTCCAATTATGTCAATCGCCCATCCCCTGAATGGCTCAGGTTTTACTATAGAATAAAGCTCTTCAGTTGGAACATGCTGAACCGATCCATGTCTTTGACATTGCTTACACCCCTTGGTGTAATCATAGTAATCCTTTTCATACGTTAACCAATAGTATCCTAGCCATGTTACTTGCCATTTCATCATATTCCCCGATTGATGTGTTCTAACCAATCCTTTATGAATCTCAGCCATTACTAAAATAGCTTCCTTGTGAGGAATACACTAGTTCACCATCAACCCATCTCCTAAATAACTCATTATTGATTGAAATGAATTTAAAGGCATATCGTCTAACCTTTTTACTGACTTCTATAGTCAAGTTTTTGAGATAACTAACATACTCGTCTCTCTAATCATTATACATGTCTAACTCAAATACTTCTTACTTTCCAACATCATTAGTGATGATAGATCTGACTAGCCGATATATTATTGGGACCTCATTAAACTAACTTTGGAAACCTAATGCAACTTGAGCCAAGTCATTTACCTCTTTATTAGTTTTCCTCTTAGTGAATTCCAATTGGAACCCATCAACTCCTTTAGCAAGATGCCTGGCTTGATTGTAGTAAGCAACCAACATTAGTGATTCACATTTATATTCTTCGTTAACTTGCTTTACTATAAGCAATGAATCCCCTTGAGCGACCACTTTTCTTACCCCCAGTTGCGAGAGAATTTCCATTGCAAAGATTAGGGCTTCATACTCGGCCTAGTTGTTGGTGCAATCAAAATCCAAGACAAATGACACTTTAGTTGAATCCCTATTCGGGGCAATAAGGAGAACTCCGGCTCCTGCCGACCTTATCGTTCTTGACCCATCAAACCATACTTGCCATATTTCTGACCTTTCAACTTGGTTGATTTCCTCTTGTCCCTAGTCTGAGAAATTAGGATATTGAGCTAAGAAATCGGCTAATGCTTATCCTTTGATAACTTTCTGAGGTGTGCAATGAAGGGCAAACTCTGATAAGCTGACTACCCATTTTCTTTGATGGTTTTTTAAGAAAGGCCTAGTTAGGATGTATTTTATGACATCACTTTAGCCTATCACAAATACTACTACTAGTAGTATATAGTATCTATGTTTAGTACACTCATAGAATAATGTGAGGCCGAGTTTTTCTACTACTGGATACTTCATCTCAGTCTCATTAAGCACCCTACTCAAGTAATAAATTGCTCATTCCCTGGCATCCTATTTTTGAGCAAGTAATTCTCCAATAGACCCTTCTAAGGCAGTAATATAAAGTATTAAGGATTGAGTCGGCTGAGGTGGACTTATAACAGGTGGCTTAGTCAAATATTCTTTAAGCTCTTCAAAAATCCTCTGGTGCTTTTCTGTCTAGACAAACTTCGATCATTTTTCCATTTGAGTAAATCAGTCCATGGGCGTAATCGGCCTGCTGAGTTAGCAATGAACCTTTTCAAAAAATTTATTTTCCCCAATAATTGTTAAAGCTCTTTCTTGCTTTTTGGTGGGGGAGCCTCAATTATTGCCTTCGCTTTATTCTTATTTATCTCGACCCCCTTTGATGCACTAAAAAACCCAAAAAGTTTCTAGCTGATACCCCAAAAGCACACTTGAGCGGGTTCATCTTTAATTAGTGAAACCTCATTTGTTCAAAAGAGGAATGCAAATGTTCTAGATGTTGATTTTCTATTTGTAATTTAACCACCACATCATTTATGTAGACCTCCATTGACCAGTCAACCATGTCATGAAATATTGCATTCATAACTCATTGGTATGTTGCTCTAGCATTCTTAAAATCAAATGGCATCACCACCTATTCATAGGCTCCAATCGGCCCAGGGCATCTGAATGTTGTCTTATAAACATCATTTTTAGCTATAAAAATTTGACTCCGAGTGGCCATCCATAAAACTCAAAATGGCGTTGCATGTAGCCGAGTCAATCAACATGTCCGCTATTGGCATAGGATACTCATCCTTTAGGGTCGCACAATTTAGATTTCTGAAGTCAATACATATTATTATCTTTCCATTCTTTTTAATGACCGAAACTATGTTAGATAACCATTGGCTATATGAATGAATCTAGCCTTCAATAGCCGTTGAATTTCTTCACTAACCATCTGCTTGAGCTCCCTCGACATTCTTCTCCTCAGCTGCTTGAAAGGCTTATACCCTTCCTTTATTAGTAGTTGATGCTCAACCAATGAATGGGCTAAGCCAGGCATCTCATGATAGTCCTAAGCAAAACAATTTTTGTATTTTCTTAGCAAAGTAGCAAGCTTGGTTTCAAAATCCTGATTAAGCTTAGCACTAATGAACAACGGCCTAGGCAACTTAGTTGTCCCCATGTTTACCTCCTTTAGTAGATCTTGGTTTTGAGAATTTGAAGCATCGGTCTAGATCTCTATCTTTGTTTCAAATGGCATGTCTTCTGCATCCTCAATGCATTTTGTGACTAATATGTTATGCTACTCAACAAGATGTTTAACCTCATTAACAATCTTGGAATAAGGTCTTTCCATTAGATATATCAGTGATTTTCAGCTGGCCGACCCCAATATGTGTTAAGGATCTCGGCCTTGATAACTCATCTGTGACTTGCTTATTCATTGGCTTTCCATTCTTTCTATAAATACCATCATCTCTAAGTGTAATTTAGGTAGTGGTCGATTCCTTGCTGTATATGTCAGCTTCAACTGAGTAAATATCACCTCCAAAAGGGTTAGAGTTGGCATGGACAATTTCGACCGTCCCATCCTCTCTCCAAATCATAAGCTTCTGAAGCATTGATGATGGTATGCAATGATTCAAATGAATCCAATCACGGCCAAGAAAAGCATTGTAATTGCTTTTGACATTTACAACATAAAACCTTTCATCACAAGCCACTCAACTGATTTTCACCTGAATGACAATAAAGCCATCTGTGTCATTTTCTCCTCCAGCAAAATCAGTTATAATCATGTCTGACCTTTGCATACGATGCAAAGGGATTCCCAATCACTTAAGCATCCAAGTAGGCAAGATATTAGATGTTGCCCTATTATCAATTAACACTCTGTTAACTGGAATACCATTAAACTCGGCTCTTATGTAAAGTGGCCGAATATGCTTAGTAAGTGATTCAAGAGGTCTTTCAAACACGATCACTGCATCTCCTTGCTCAGGCTAGATCACATCACCATCTAAGGTAGAGTTTTGACTTTGCTTCACAATAAACTCATTTGGTAAGGTGACAACATTAATATATCCTCATTTTGTTGTTACTCATGCCTCATCAACTACCTTTTTTGGTAGCCATACTTGGTTGGTTGAAGTTTAAGCGATCTCCTTTCTCTTGGAGTGATAATTCCCACTTGGCTTGTCATGAATTGCTTTTGCTTTAAGCAGATTCTCCTGTGATTCAATTTTCACTTCAAGCTCATCTTTTGGGCTATCATTCAAGTTGGGTTCATCTTTAGCATCATCGACAACCCTATATAACTGCCTATTAAGAGTGGCCAACTTTTTCTTCTTCGATCTAAGTTCTCTGTTTGATATTTTATTTGCTCTTGAAGCTTTTTCAGCTAATTTTCTCTTTGATATCTCCTTTTTTGAGTCCTTGTAAGGCCTCTATGATTAAAGAAAATTTGTTTGAAACCAATGGGCCATTCTATATTTGAGTGAGAATGCTCAAATTTAAGCCTATTAAAGACACTAGTTCGATGGCTTATCGATCGTGGTTTATGATATTCCCATTCGTCTATTCTAGTAGGGCTCGACCAAAACATTGTTAGCCGCCTTTAAAGCCTTCTGTCATAACCCTTTCTTTTCACTAGGCTATCTTCCTGTTGCTTAATTGAGCGATCTTTCTTATTATAGTCTCATTTTGGATATGATTGAACTCATAATGCTTTGTGATTTTAACCAAATACTTGTCTCTTAATCTTAAGTCCTTAGCCTTATTGGCCTCCTTTTATTGATGATGCCCTTGCCTTGAGCTTTCTCCTATTTCAATTTTGGTCCTTGGCCAATTTGGCCTCCATGCCTTCAGTCTCCTATTACCAAGTGGCCTTCCCTTAGTTGGACCATATTGATGTTTATTACTGGGAAAAGGTTTTCATCGGCTGCTGAAGCTTTCCCCTTTGAAGGAAATTTTAGTTTGCCTTTATTTATCGCCTCTTGGATCTTATTCCTAAAAGTAATACAATTATTGGTGGATTGCCTCCAAGTGTTGTGCCATTTGCAGTACTCTTTCCCTTGTTTTTCTTCAGTTGATGGCAATACATGCCCCTCTGGTAATGATATCTTACAGTCTTTCAGCAAATAATAAAAAATATCATCAGCTTTTGCTATGTCAAATGAGTATTCTTTGGCTATTTGGCTATTCCCTCTCTTCTTTTGCTTTTTTGCTAGGGGATTTGCCTTAGTAAGAATTGGGCATTCGTATGGAGAATTTAAAGCTAGGCTGGTAAGATATATCTCTTCGTCACTTGAATCGGCCTCGCCTTCTATGATCGATATGTTAATCTGGTCCTTGTACTAGGATCCCTTAGAGGCAGACTTTTTTTGCTTCTCTTCTTTCAGCACTCGCTCGAAGTTAATCACTTGAGTAAAAAGCTTAAATAGACTAGAGAACTTGTAACCTCTAAAGTGTCTATGATAAGTGTAAGCAAAACCCTTCATCAGCAAATTAATGCAATAAGCCTCAGTGATTGGCATTCGATAGGCTGTCCTAGTCTTTCTGAATCTTAAGATATATTTCTCGACTAATTCTCCTAGGTAGGGGTGTGCAAAATCGATCCGAAATCAAAAACCGAACCAAAATCGAATGAATTTTGGTCTTTTTAGTTCGGTTAATTCTATTTTTGGTCTATACGGTTCAGTTATTTACTATTCATTATGGCTTATACAGTTCGATTTGTGTGTCTTAAAAACCATAATAACTGAACCGACCGAACACAAGCTTAATACGACGTCGTTTTTGATCTATTACCTTAATATCCTCCTTTCTTTCTATTTTCAGTGTTTGCAACCCTCACTGGCACAACCTCACACAGTGCAATGCTGTAGCCCTTTCTTATCTCTGGCTCTCTCTTTTAATCTCAATCTCTCACACTGTCGCGACTCACGGCGCCACTCCCATCTTCGGCCTCTCGCCTCCCGATCTCACCGTCACCGCTCTGTGTGCCTCTGGTTGAGAAAATTGTTCCTCCTTCATGAACCAATTCTGGGATTCTTCTTCCTGACAAAACCTCCAAGGTTTCTTTTCTTTTCTTTCTCTATTTTCCTTTTCAAATGCTTTTCTCTGCTATGGTATAATATCTTAATACTAGTTTTAACAGTGTTAACAGAGGATTCGTAACATACTGAGAGAGGTCAGTTCGATTTTAATGGCTCGGTTCAATTTTAATTAGTCAGTTTTAATTGGTTTTTAAATCGAACTGACCGAATGCATAACCAAAAAAATTGACCAAACTGATCGAATAATCTTCGGTTCAGTTATATACAGTTTAATCGGTCAGTTCGATTTTCATACCCATGTAATTCGGTCTGTTCGATTTTAATGGTTTTTAAATCGAACCGACCGAATGCATAGTCCTACTCCTGGGGGTTGAGATGTCCTGGCAAGATTAGCCAGTGTTACTACAACTAGGGACTTATAAAACTCAGCATGAAATTTCTCCTCCAGAGTTGCCCATGATGTAATAGAGTTAGGCTCTAAATTAGTATCCCAGCTGAATGCTGCCTTTGCGAGAGAATTGCCGAACAACCTTAATTTCAAGAATGGGTTAATCCTTGCTTCACCGCATTGGACTATGAATCGAGCCACATGCTCAATAGTTGTTAAGTTCTCATCACTTAAGAATAATGTAAACTTAGGAATTTTATATCCTCTTGGAAATGGATAATCTTAGTCGACCCAATCCGGATATGGTTTTTTGTAAGTTGGAATATGTATTGGTTGGCCGAAATGCCAGTAATCAGCCTGGTAGTTTGCTTGATTAGTCATACCTTATTGGATATGTTGGTACACTGGATTATTGAAAAATGAGGATTTTGACCACCAACCTTATTCTGAGCTATATCATTGTATCCCTAGATGTTTTGGCCGTAATTGCCCAAAGGTACTTGTCCTTGAGGTTGTATAGGTCCCTGTAACTATCCAATAGGGACTTGGCCTAATCCCTAGCCAAATTGGATGAATTTTCCCTGGGGCTGCCTGTGCATGTTTGTTTGGCTGTAAGGTTGTCCAAATGGCCCTTGGCATTATGGTTGATTTTGAAGAAGTACACCTTATGCTCCCTGGTCAGGCCAGTGACCTCGTTGATCCTGTCACCCTAAGATATTGACTTATCCATACTGTAACTATGATTCAAGGTTATAAGGGAGTCGAGGCACCTCCTTCTGTCTCCTTAGATCTAGCGGTGGCCTTCCTTGAAAGGTCACTGTTAACTGAGCAATACGCTGATTCATCTCAGTCAGCATCTATTTCACCCTTTAAAATGTCATATCAGCACGTTCATTCATTGGTTGTAGAATGGTTGCCATCTATTAGATCATTCCTTTAAAGGTGGCTTGATTTTTAGTAGCCACACTTTGTGAAATCGCCTAATAATCTGCTACCATTAACGTTGGCACCCGTAGAGGCATAATGGTTCTATCATACTTGACTATTTCTTTGAGCTTACCCTTAAGATTCCTGTGAATCTTTTTAGATATACTACGAGGACTGTCTGGTTGAATCTTGTCTGCTAAAGATTCAGCACGAGAAGTTTTAGTTGGCGTCTTTTTGACTTTGTTAGTTTTTGCACTGGAATTTGCCATCTTGCTTTCGCTCCTTAACTTTTCTTGTAATCTTGTGTTATATGTCATACAGAGCCTCCCATTGTGGTCACCAAAAAGATGTTTCACCCCAAGAGTATGCAATAAAAATCTAATAATTTTATTCAAGGGATTCATTGGTCTAACTCAATAAGATTACAAGTGAAAACATTTAATAGACTAAACAAGCAAGGCTCTGAGAAACTTGGAAAAATCTATTAAACTCAGTGTTTGCTTAAAACTAATTCTGGACTAGTAATTAGCAAGCAAGAATAATTTAATTGAAATAAAAAAATTGAGCTTAAATTTAAGCTAAAACTGCTGATAAAGTAAATAAATCTAAGCAAATAACTAGTACGCTAATATTTTCTGCTGATTCGAGAGAGATCTCCATTAGTAATGCTTGATAGCTTTTATATAGATTTGAAAGTCCTGATCCTAATAGAATTCTGATCTCAATGCAATCTTTATCTATCTTAGAGTAGAAATTTGTTCACCTTCTCCAACTCTTCAAACCTTATCTAACTCAATCATTCAAACTTCCTGTAAATATTTATTGGGCTTCGAATTTTAATTGGCTTAATTTTTTAGGCCGATGTAAACACTAGCTAATAAAATTGATTGAATTCCATTCTTTTTAGAATGCATAAAATAATAATGTGAGCCCACATCCACCATGTGAACTTCAAATTTTATATGATTTAATGAATGCATCTGTAAATTGGTCACATGTGTATTTACCATAAACTCACAACTTGTAGTTTGTGAGATTGTTCAATTAAGTGCACAAATTCCAAACTATGTTCAAGATGATTTTTCTTGATAATGCTAGTGATATTACGTTACAGGCTTCAACTAGTTGTTTTGCATTAATTGATGTTAAAAAGCCTGTTATACATGTTTATATTCAAAACTCTAGCAAAATTGTTGAATGCCTCTAATTAATTACTAGACAATTTTTATAAGAATAAACTCTCATTTTCATACTAGACCATGCATTATATGATTAAAATAATAGACTTTCCCTCATTATAGTTGATGTTTGTTTAGAGATTATAATTTTGATTGAAAGTTTTACAAATATCAAGGGAAGATATAATTAGCTGAAAATATAACAATAAATACATTATCATGAACTAGAAGTTCAAAAGATCCTCATATTATGAACTAGAAGTTTTATATTGTGAACCAAAAGTTTAAAGAATAGTTGATTATGATACAAAATGCATTAATTGATTTATAGAGGTTTACTAAATCTTATTTATAACAGCTATAAAATGCTCCACTTTAGAGAAATGTCCTAATATGACAATATGCTATGCAAATTATTTAGTTCCAAATAAATAGATCCTTGAAAAAGGTAAGGAGCAACAGTCAAAGATGGTCATATTATAAAGGCAGGTACTCTTGAAGAGACCCATGACATAACTAAATCTTAAAACCCCAGAAGTAGTTCAGGTACCTGAAATTATTGAAGAGATCTCAATATGTTATGTCGTTGAAAGGAATCGAAAAGATATAGTTGTTGACGATAGTTTTGCATAAGCTAATGATTATATTTTCAATAAAGTGAGGATCTTTAAACTAAATTTGTTGAAAAATGTAGACTAAAATGAAAAATTACAATTTACTTAGAATTGCAATTCATCCTAAAATATAAATATTTTGGACCTATAGTCTAAATACTCAAGTATGGATACCTGTTGAGGTATATCTTGATATATAGTTTATTTACATGCATCATCACTTGATAATAAATTTATGTGAAAATCTCTAAAGGATTTATAATGTCTAAAGTATGTCAAATTATCAAATATTTGTTCCATATTATTTAAACTTAGTCTATGTGATATAGACCATAATTTTTTCAAATATTATAAAACTCTCGAAGGGTTAAAAGTTATTCATTATTTAATGAAAGACTTCGATGAGTTGTATATTTTTTTAAATTAAAGTTTATCTCGGCTTGAAAACCGAGCACTTATCAGTTGATCAAATTCTTTAACGAATGAATAAGAATTTTTACATATCAACTGAGTACTCGTATGGTGATCTTGGTCCTAAAGTATCATATTTGCTATTAATGCA